>CM025786.1:16036404-16070897 GCA_014636745.2 Centella asiatica
GGGGGGTGGTGGAGATTTATACACATATGGTGGTGGAGGTGAATGCACCGGTGGTGGCGGCGACTTATAAACATATGGTGGTGGGGGAGAGTGCACCGGTGGTGGCGGAGATTTATACACATATGGCGGTGGAGGAGAATGCACCGGTGGTGGCGGCGACTTATAAACATATGGCGGTGGGGGAGAGTGCACCGGTGGTGGCGGCGATTTGTACTCATACGGTGGTGGGGGAGAGTGCACCGGTGGTGGTGGTGACTTGTACTCATATGGTGGTGGTGGTGAAGAATAAATGTAGGGATCTGCCAAAACTAACCCCATGTTTGACAAACCCATCATACACAAAGCCACTAACACTTGTGGCCAAAGACCGCCCCTAGAGGGGCGGCCGCCGCCATGACCTCTCATTTTTCGCCGGAAACTTCCACAATTCCGGCCAATGGGAACTCAACCTTTTGTGGGTATTGACTAAAGTTAAGAATAATGGAGTTGTTATAGAAATTAAACCTCCTAAAGGTTTATTTAAATGTGTTGATGATATTATGACAATAAAAGGCAACTTATATAGTAAAAGGATAGTGTGGAATAGTCGTTAAGATAAAGCTGTCAATTAGAGGACAAATTCAATCGGTCCATATGTCGTACTATAAGCAATGCCTTATACACAGCTGGAATTACAAATCATTATTAGACTTTTGAAGATTTTACTTAATTTTTTTTAAATTGACAATTAAGTCACCTGCTACATAAAGTATATGCACGTATAATGTGGCATATGATAGCTACGTAGATGCCTGCTACATGCTTATTATTCTTTTTACCAAGATTGTACCTGCTTCTATTTCTATATATATTACATACATTACTAAATAGCGTGTCCGGCGTCTTGCCATACTATAAAACAAACTAGTCCGACATGACAATCCCACTCTAACAGAAAATGTAGATATTGATTCTGAATTTTGTTTAAACATTGTGAACTATAGGTATTTTCTTTTTCTAAATTAACATGATTTGTGCAATATTCAGTTTCATGACCCTAACTTAGTGTTGGAAATACCATCACGTACTAATTATATTAATCCAAGTGTTTAAAAATTAAATAAAACAAATTAATAGTAACAATGATTTTGTAGCCAGTACTGAAGGAGTATTAAATTAACCATGTATTAATTTGTATTATGAAAATGAGAGCTCAAAACTCAAGAAAGTAAGAAACCAACAGCCTGAGACAAATTTGGTCCAGATCCAGACAAGTCTTAAAAATGATCAAAGGCACAGATCAACACTAGAACTGGGGTAGGGATTACTCGAACTCAAATTTGAAATATATAGAGGGATATATTTGAAAAATGGTTTTAATAATACAATTGAAACAATCATAAAAAAACAACTAAAAGCATCTTATACAATTATAAAAATTGATCAAAAAACTATTAAAGACCGTTGGTATATTTGCACGGATGCAAATTTCCTTCCATAGATTTCTTGAACTCGCAATATGGTAACCAGACTTGACAGAGTAGTTACTTTTGTTGTTGAAAAACCTCATCAATGAATCAGATCTATTGGGATTCAGAGTAAGAATTTGATTGATTAACTTTAAGTCATCCTCGTGAATAATTCTTCAAATACTCGTGAATTTTAAATAAAGTTTAGAATTAAAATATAAAATATACTGTGTACGAGCTAGTTTGTAAGTGAAAAGAAAACAAACTAAGGAAAAATGAAAGAACATATCTAAATTATTGGGATTATACACGTTATTTTAACAATTAGTATAGTTAAGTTTCTTTAATTTAGTTTTTCACCACTTTAAAATGTTGGTGTATAATGGTATAATTCTACCATAAGATTAAGTTAACAATTATTTATAAAATAGTACTTGGAAGTTTATAGAGCCAGTTGAAATTGAGGCCACACACACACACACACACACATATATATATATATATATCTCAAGAGAAATGGTCATGATGATGTACTGTATAGCA
Source organism: Centella asiatica (assembly GCA_014636745.2). Taxonomy (NCBI): domain Eukaryota; kingdom Viridiplantae; phylum Streptophyta; class Magnoliopsida; order Apiales; family Apiaceae; genus Centella; species Centella asiatica. The sequence goes on from CM025786.1 coordinate 16,038,396, forward strand.
TATGTTGATTAAAGCCATTATTCCTCCACTAAAGGGAAGACTTTTAATTCTTTTGGAAACAAATATTTGGTGTAGAGAAAGAGCATGTGGTAGCTCTCAATAATGGATCAACTGGCATGTGAGCTATCTAGAGCAATCAATTATTATTTTTATTTTATTTTTTGCAGCTTTAATTTTTTCCATGAAAGGAGATTCAAAAACAAAGAAGCCGTAACACTCTGATTCCTAATTTCTTGAAACATATATAATAATGCATTGTCCCCTTTTTCCTTCTTTTCCTCAAGCTGAAGATGTAGTGGGGCATCAATATATATATATATATATATATATATATATATGGTCCTCCCTCATGTATTGTAATGTCATCCACGTTACTTATCTAACATATATCTTCCAGATAGTTTTCCCTTTCATATATTGGCTTGTCACGTATCTTTCACACTTTGATTTCCTAGTTTTGTTACATATCTTCAGCACATAGAATTTTTAATAAGTTGTATACAATATACCACATCAATTAATACTTCTAAGTAGGCCATGCTAAAATAAATTTAATGATTCAAATATTAGAACCAATTGCATGAAAATATCTCTCTATCTATTTACCTACACATGCATCTACCCATTCCTTAATTCCTTTATTTATTTTAATACTAATTACTCACATAAAAGTAGTCTTCAAGCCATAGGACACATAACACATTATCACATGTCATTTTATTTTTTGATTCTATGTAATATTAAGAAATTTATATATTTGTACTTCTTTATATAATTATTTTATTCTTTTAGTTTTTTTTTGTTTTCCGGTGTTAATATATTTTTGAAAGCTTAACATTTTTGTTTGTTATAAAAAGTTTAGGTGAGCAAGGATCTCTAGTCCAAATTCAAGACATTCTACTAGTCTCTTTGAGGGTTACAGTGATACTTACCGATTATCTATCAAGAAAGACAACTAACAAGACTCGAACTTTCAACTGATTATCTATCAAGAAGAGGGTTACAATGATACTTACCGATTATCTACCAAGAATGACAACTAACAAGACTTGAACTTTCAATCTTATAAGAGCGCAACATATTTTGGTTCTATTGATTCTTTCCGTATTTCAATTTTAAGTTCAAGTTGAAATAGCTTAAAGTCAAAATAAAAGAGTGTTTAGATTTAATAAAATTATTTTTAACAAAAACATAAAAAAGAAACTTAAGTTGATTAAGTTAATAAATTGACTAAACATAATTGATTTTATCTCTAGAACAAAATTAGTTAATTAATATTTAATATATAGTACATAATAGATAGATAGATTATTCGATTTGCATTTCCTAACTTCTTTCAAACGCATATAAATGAAATAGAGTTTCACCATCGGTTAGCTACTGTATTAGAATCAAATAATTAAATAAATAAAAGTTGATTCGGTTACGTTTTGGTTAGATTGAAAGTTTAAATTGTGCTAACCATCCTCCATAGATTATCTATATATGTCATTGTAAAGAGTCTCCTCATCTTAAACCTTTTTCTACCAGAAAAAAGTGAAAAAAGGAAGTCAAATAATTAAGTGATTTACCGTATAAAAATGGTCCAATCATTTATAATGTCATCATCCAACATCATGGAGTCTAATAAATAATAAAAATAAAAAAATGCGGAAATCAACGTAAAACATAAAATTATCACCTATATATAATACACAGAGCATAAAGTGTTATTTATTGAATATTAAATACTCCGTATAAACTATTTAAAAGAAATATAAGGAAATAAAGATATTAATGTATATATAGAGTTATAAAATTTTAAAAATATATATAATCTTAATAAAAAATCAAAGATACACATATTATATACGAAATAATACCTATTGGTGATTTTAAGTTACACAATAACAATAAGGCATAAGTTAAAGACTAAATAATAATCCCACCGTTCCAAAAAAAATAGTAACATTTAAAAATAAAATTTGTTAAAAAAAAATAACAATATTTGCATAATTTTTTCATTATTATCTCATATCTCTTAAAATTTATTACTATAATCTTTTTATTTTATCTTTTATTGAACATTCATAACAAATTTAATGAGAACAACTTATTACTTTTATATATAATTTTTAGTTAAATATATAAAATTAATAATTATCAAAACTTTAAATATATATATATATTTTTTTTTTTTTGTGAAACGGAGAGAGTATTACGTAATTGTAGTCTCACTGGAAATTTATGAGTTTCAGCGAAACAGTTTCCAATTTTGCTAATATGGGATTAAGGGAAATACTAAATTTGATAAAGAAAATTTTATACCAAAATTTCAATAATTCTAATATTATACTCCGTACGTAGTTTGTTAAATTTTACTATCTAATTGAAAGAAACATCTATACCTATCTATAGTAAAACACGAAAGGAAGATAAATACGTACAGAAAGGAAGATAAATACGTACAGTAAAAAAACAAAAACACCATAAAAATTTATTCTAAAAATTCGCACTAAAAGACGAGCAAAAACAAAAAAGATGAATAAAAGAACACAATAAAAACCAACCTTAAAAATTTAATAATTTAGAATCATACAACAATAAAAAAACTTATAACCCAAAACAAGATCAAAAAAAAATTTCTTAACTCAATCTTAAAAATAAAAAAAAACAAAAAAAAAAGCATAGTGCACATGCACAAAAAGTAAAAATAATAAATACAATTATAAAATATATTATTTATGCACTTAAGAAAAAGATAATTTAAAAATTACTTTAAAATACTATAAAACATCTAAAAATATATTAAATACTTTTTACAAAATATATAAAAATAAAAATAAAAATAAAAATGTTAAAAAATATATATATTAACAAAACATACCCATATCGTGACGGGGGTTAGGTAGGTAGTTTAACATAATAAGTGGAAGCCCCACAAACGAGGTATATACTTTCATCTCTTAAATTGACAAATGAGAAATCGATGTTTCCTTTCGTCTTACACCACCGCCCACACTGCCGCGGCACACATCACGCATGTAATATATATTTCATGCATTTACGGGGAAAAAAAAAACTTTGTCTTTATATATCTCAGTTAATTAATTGAGTATTTGGACATTGGAAAAATAGTCTATAAAAATTGTGTCATTAATAGAAAAGTTTCGAAAAGAAAAATCCACAAATTCAGGCTTCACCGAGTCACATGTAGCACTACTCGTTCCTAACTTCTCTTCCCAATTTATCATTACCTTATCAATTACTAGATAAGGGAGTAAGAAAACTGGAAAAAAAAAAATTCAAACTCTATTAATTTCTACAACTTTTTCAAGGCTCGAGATATTTTGATAAACTGATTCAACATACCATTTTTAGTGAATTGTTAAAAATTCAAACTTTAGTTTCACATATTTTGTATTGCATAAATTGATTATTTCGTTAGAAAGTTTTTTATTTTGTTATTAGTAATTAATGATTAACGTATAGATTGCCCATGTATGCGTGTAGGGGTTAAATTAGTTATTTAATTTTATATATATATAGGCTTGAAATTAAGTTTCATTATCTATTGAAAGGAAGAAAGTCTCAATATTTCATTTGAACAACTGTAAAGATTTAGTCGAGTTTTCCTTTTCAATTAACTGGTAATTGCGTTCAAACTTAAAATTTAGAAGATTAATATACTTTTAGTTATGATGAGGAGAAAATTTGTACTTAAAACGGCAATCATGTGGAAGTGATTGGTAAGAACTGGCATTACAACCGTATACAAACACGAATAAGTTCAAAAAATAAAGCAAAAGTGAAAAAGACATTTCAACTTTTCTAATAAGTAATTTTAAGCCATAGGCATTTATATGAGGACCTACACATGCATAACCCACCCCCCAAATATACTGAAATCAAAAACTTCTAAAAATTTTAATATAAAATATTCTGAATTTATTGGTGTATTCTAAATTTTAAATTTTTATTTAGATACTTTTACTGTGCAATCTCATTATAAACGTATTCAACAGATTTATAATTATATATATATAATTAAATTTTTTAGCTTAAAATAAGTTATAATTTTGCATAACATTACTCGGTTACGATATCAGTCATATATTAAAGTATAATTAATCTGAGAGCCAAATGTTCCACCATGTTCCAACACTAATTTTGATATTATACATTTCAATTTGGTTAAAATTTTAAATATAATTTCACTTTAAAACATAAGAAGCTGTAAGATATTTTTAATATAAATGAATAAAATTACTTTTGTTTTATTGAATGTAATTAGAATAATTTATCCATGAAAAAAAATACTACTCCCTCCATTTCAAAAAAAATAGTAACATTTGTTTTAAAAAAAGAGTAACATCGGCATAATTTTTTTTTATTATAATGCTATATTTTTAAAATTTTATCATTATAATCTCTTAATTTTATTTTTAATTGAACATTCATAATAAATTTCATGAAAAAAATTATTATTTATACATATAATTATTCGTTAAAAATATAAAATTAATATTTATCAAAAATATAAATATTGTTGTTTTTTGGAACGGAACGACCATGGATTATTCCATCGTGTTATAAATCTAGTTAGCCTCTTAGTTGCAAGATTTTTATTTCAGTATTTTACAAGAACCGCCGCCCTAATAGTGAATTTTGAGCCGACTGAATTTTATGTTTTAAAATGAAAGATAATACAAAAAATTGTAACTTATTAATTTTATATTTTCTTTTCATTTCCCAAAAAAAAATTGACTGATGCAATGATTGGTCATCTATTTGAGTATTTATCTTATTTATAAAGTATTAATATATCGCAACAACTTACCGAACTACCACTTGTTAAATTGCAATAAATTATCACAACTTAATAGTCACTCACCAGCACGGATATGTAATGATTAATGTTGTAGACAGCTTTGAATTGTAGTAATTCTTTACACGCCATTGACTTGATTCTATTAAACATTATTTGCACGAGTGACCATTTGCAACAATTTTTCATTATAAAAACTTATCATCAAATTGACAACAACATTTATTTGTTTCTTCTTCTCTACTGTGAAATTTGTTATAATTATTTTAAATAATTGTATAAATTTTAAAAAATATATTATAATAGAAATATGTAAATTTAATCTTTTTTGTGAATAAATTTTATTTTTAAATGAACTTTATTTGTGAAAGGATATATATACATACATATATACATACATACATACATACATAGATACATACATATATATATATATATATATATTAGTTATTGTACTTTGTTGAAAAATAACGAGATACAATTGTAACCCTTCGTCTATAATATGTAAATTTAATCTTTTTTGTGAAAAAAAGTTATTTTTAAATGAACTTTATTTGTGAAAGGATATATATATATATATATATATATATATATATATATATTATTGTACTTAGTTGGAAAATAACATGATACAATTCTAATCCTTCGTCTATAATGTGCATGATACAATTCTAATCCTTCGTCTATAATATGCAAAAGTAAAAAAAAATTTGAACGTTCAAGTAATATTTGTTCATTGGAACGTGGAGAGTTTAATTTTCGTTAAATAAACTATCAAATTTGATCCAATCAAAGAAGATAGAAAGAATTAAAAATTCTTAATTTGTATTTTATTTAAAATGTTGTTCGACCCGATTCAACATAATTAGATGATATGGATTATTTGAATATTAGAATTTTGTTAAATGTGAGTGTTACATTTTTTTTTTCTTTATCTTTTTCTCCCAAACTAATTTCTAATTTCTACTTACTTTCAAAATTAGTTTGCTTTCCCCTGAATGTGATGTTTGATTTGTAATTTACTTATGATATCCATAAACATTTATGTTAGATTTTGAACACCACTTATAATAAAAAAAATTTGAGACTAGGGAAAAAGAAAAATAAGTCACACATCACATGTTTGATTTGTTATATTGAGTAACGAAAAGGTGGAGAAAAGTATTCATTTAATAGTAGAATAATAATTTTCTTATAAGAGATGCAGATAAATGAATAAAATTTATTCATATGAAAAATAAAAAAGGAAGGTGCATATATTGAGCAATTTAAAATTTTGAAAAATCATCATAAAGGACTACTAAATGAGTCACATTCTTTCTAAAAAGACAAGTCAAACTGAAGATGATAGACAGAGAGACAGAGGAGTAAGGACAGAAGGGAGGCGGCTAATGGGTTTATATGAGAGTATAGTGTACGATAATTTTATCTGAATTTGTTAATATTTTATTTAATTTTAATTTTAATAGAATTTAATTTTTTGGATTTTATATGATTAGGGTTAGGTACGATAGAAGGGAGGCAGCTGATGAGTTTATATGAGAATATATTTGATAATAATTTCACTTGAACTCGATAATATTTTAGTTAATTTTAATTTTAATGAGATTTGATTATTTGAATTTTATAGGGTTACGGTAGGGTATGACAGAGTGGAGGCTGTTGATGGGTTTATGTGGAAATATATTGGATGATAATTTTACCCCAACCCGTTAATATTTCGTCCAACTTTAATTTTTATGAGATCTAATTATTTGAATTCTATACAATTAGGGTAGGGCATGACAGAAGGGAGGCGGCAGATGGATTTATATGGGAATATATTTGATGATAATTTTACCCAAGACCATTAATATTTTATCAAATTATAATTTTAATAAGATTCAATTATTTGAATCATATAAGATTAGAGTTAAAGGTAGGATATCATACAAGGGAGGCGACTGATGGGTTTATATGGGTATATATATGAGAATATATATATATATATATACACACACACACACACAAAATATTATTATTTATATTTTAAGAAAAGAGTAACATTAAAAAATAAAATTTATTTTTAAAAAAATATTTGTATATTTTTATTATAATATTATATATTTAAAATTTAACATTATAATCTTCTACTCTAATCATATTTAAATTGAATATTCATAATAAATTTTATAAATTTTTTTATTATTTGCACATTTAATTCTTAGTCAATATATACAAAATTAATATTTATCAAAAATCTAAATGTTACTCTTTTTGTGGAATTAAGAAAATAATATTTTAAAAATTGATACAATAACTAAAGGAATTATCTATAAATAGGTAAGAGTGTAGTAATTGTCAAATATATATCTTTTTTTAAAAATTATATTGATTTAAAAATAATGTTAACTAAGTAATTAAGTAGGCTTATTTTAGGAATAATATTAAAATAGAAACATTGAAAATTTAAAATATCATCTACTTATAAACAAAAAATTTACTCTATAAAATCATGTAAATGTGAACATATAGAGTATAATAACAGAATTACATTTATGGAATTTGATCATAGGTCTAGAGTTTTTACAATAATTATTATATTTTTATAAATTTCTCAAAATAGTAATAAGAAGTTGGAATTTTAATTCAAGTTTAAATGTTTTACTATTTCGTTTTTGAGTAGAAAAGACTTTTAACAAATGGTATAATGACGTAACTATTTTAGTTACACAATTTACGATAATAACATTTGATCACAAAGTTATGTTAATTCCAAATCTTAATAATTCAAGAATTTAAAAGTTTGATATATCATTGTTCATTTCAAAAAATACGTTAGGTAGGTTTAATCGTTGATTTAATTAGTCATTAATTATCTCCTTTAAAATATGGGAAGGTTAAGATTTTGAATCTTGTGGGTTAATAAAAAAACCTGTAAACAAGATAAAGTTGATGGATGTGTGTTTATGTGAATTTTTAGACATTAATATCCTTAATAACCAAAAAAAATATAATATCTTTTCATTATACATTGAAAATGATACTTTCTCATCTTCTGAATAACTTAGTTTTTCAGCATTTTTTAAATATATTTATACTATCTATACTATATTATTATATATATATATCATGAGTCATTCCCGAAATGCACTGATAGAATGAATTCATTTGCAAATTAAATTATAACTAACATTAATTTATAATACGAACTGAGCTGCTTGACTATGTGAATTTATTTACAAATTAAATTACAATCAAATTGATCATAGTAAAAATAACTATTAATCAAATTTATGTTATTGAAATAATAATACTAATTAAATTGATAATCATAAATTATAATGTGATTTATCATAATTGATTAATAACAATTAAATTAATTATAATATTAATTATTTTAATTAACATTAATTTATTTTAACTAAAATAATTAAACTCAAATTAATATTTACTAAATTATTTGTGTTGTGAACGAAATTTGAAACTAATATATTACTAGGAGATAACTGTTGTATATTTGAATAGCAAATTATTACACAAATGTCTGCTATCCAAATGATAAGTTGTTCGCTCTTTCTTAAGTGAGACTTTGAATTTAAATTTTGTTAACGAAGAATATAGATTTCATAAGAATTTTGGTATTTTCTTTTTTCTGAAATATTATATGATTTGTTTATTATTATTTTAGATTCCACTGATGAAAAAGTCATTACATATTAAAATAAAACTAGAAGACATATTCTTTTATAATAAAATGAATTCAATTATATTAAACCCACAAAAATAAGAAAAAGAAAATAAACAAATATATCATTCAAAACTTATGATGTGTGTTTTTTTACCATAGAACTATATGTATTCTTCTTCTTCTTCTTCTTCTTTTTTTGTGTCACAAAAGTTTAGATTGAAATGAAAATCTTCAAGTTTAGAATACGAGCATGTTATTGACATATCTAACTGCTTATGACAGTTAATAAGACTCGTTAACAAAATTTGAGTTCTCAAGGCAATTGTTTGACACAATTTAAACAATTGTTGAATATTACCAACTCCAACAATATTTGTTTACAAATATGATTTGATCTACTAACAGTAAATTATTGGATTAAAAAATAAAATAAAAAATCCTAGCACTTTCCATCCACCTAATTGTGTCATATTTTCTACCTTTTGCTTTACTGGATTCATTCATATCTTCAATTTTATTGTATACCTTTTGGACTACATATGGTGGCTGCAACCAACTTGTTCCTTCTCTCAATTCTAGTTTTTGCTCTTTTTTCTACAAACTCTTTTACCTTTCACTTTTACTTTTACTTTTATTCTTTCCTTTTCAATGGATTCCTTGGTTGAAGACTACAAATTTGGTGGTTTTTTTACTTCATTTTGAAATTGTCCAAATGCATAGGTAACTGTTTGATGGTTTACTTGTATATAGTCGAGAATGTAGTATATATGGTGATATGTGAAGTATAGTTTAAATGACATGTCACTACTGAAATTCTGAATGCAGTTCTTCTTCAACTATAAATTTTGCTGTGATAGAGAGTCTGGAACTAGCTAGCAATAATTCAAAAAATAAAATAAAATATATATTGAAAATTTTTTTGATCGACAAAATTTAGTATTATTCACATCTCACTTAATTCTGACCGATACTTTTATAAGTTTAAATTCTCGACCTAAAGGTCAAAAATAAATACTCTTTAACATTAAGTTGGCGGTAGCCAACATAACTAGTTTTTCTCGTATTGAGTTTCCTCTAACTACTTTACATTTATAGTGAATGAAGATGTGAAGGAGATGTCTTTCGTTTGTTTTGGGCTTTTCGACCCCATTTTGTAACCAATAAATAAATTATGATTTAATAATCTTCAATAGGGGTATAGTTAATCACGTGTATAAATTGGTCTCATAATCACTGTTCATTGTACTATTAATGGAACTTTTCCATTCCACTTTAAATGTCTAACTGAATTTAATCATTTTCGGATTTACATAAATTTTATATTTATAACTGTTCAATTATTGAAATTTATTCTTATAGTAATTTTTTCTTGCGATTATAAAATCATCATTTATAAATTCATAAAATAGTAAGAACTCGATCTTTTGTTAGAAATGGCCAATTCGACCTATAAAATGAGATAATAATTGAATCGAGTAGAAGAAGTAAAATAAATTTCTTTTAACGATTATTGTTTTTACTAATTGTGCAACAATTATTGACAACCTGGTTAAGCTGTTCGAAATATAAATATTGAATAAATATTTTATGATGATCTTGGAGTATTTCATCTCATTTAAGTTTTCAACGGAAAAACGAAAATGGTGGAGGGGGTTAGCGGATTGCATCTTAATTCATTTAAGTTTTGAAATTAAAAAATTCAATAAAAAATTCTAAAATAACAATAAAACTTGGTGTTGACATTTTGCTATTTCTTGCAGTATTAATTATTAAATAATCAAAATTAATTAAATTAGATACCAGTCGTTCCATCGCACTGTCCAAACATTGTTCGAAGAGGCAAGTTTTTATAGTGCAACAAGAATGGAAGACCCTATCACCCAACATCCCCACCCCCCCCTCCCACCCCACCAACCCCAAACCATAAATAAAAACAAAAAAATAAAAGAAAAGAGAAGACAAAGGAACATCCAGGCCGAGAACATACATATATACACGTGCTGAGAAACAAAGGAGAGATGGGGTAGACATGGGTCTAATTAATTATTAAGAATATGAAAAACACCGAGATACTTGTATGCAAATGCAACAAATTGAGAGATTTTATTTATTAACAAAAATTTGACGGTACGGAAGAACATGAATGATGGATCTGTGGACTTTTTCGATGCACATTTTAAAATTAGTTGCTGCTCCCATCATGTACATGTGCTAACCAAAATCCTCTCACTGCCAGACATCATCTGCCGGTAACAACAACGAGAAAAAAATGAATCCTGCAAAATAATGATTTTATTTTATGAGAAAATAAAAAATAAATGACTATTTTTATCGATAGTTATATATTTATATTTATTATAGAACTTATTTTTTTATCTTTACTTCTTTATATGAAATTAAATTCTGTGACTGCTAATAAAAACAGTCATTTAGATCTTGTCACCCCTATTTTATTTAGTTAGACAAGTATACATGTATCCAAATATATATTCAACCAATCAAAATCAGAAATACATTTTAACTTATACATAATAAGTTTGTGAAATTTTAAATTGAATTAAATTTTTTTACTTCTAATATATTTGAAGTGAAATATTATAAAATATATGAAAAATACTTTTAAATAAAATGTTTATATTTTGATATTCTTACAAATTAAAATCATAAATAAAACTATAATATTTATAAATAAATTATAAAGGAAATATATCCGTAAATTCGAAACGGAGCGACTATCATGTTAAAAATAAAACTTTAGCATTAAAATTATCATGATTGCGTGTATAGTTGAGTTAAAAGGAATCTTCTTTATCCATAAATAGCATATGCTATTTCAGAATAAGAAAAATTATACTTCTTTTTTTTTTTTTTTTTTTTCTTTCTAGCTATCGTTATTGTTTACGTCCTAAATTATTCCTATCGTCTGGCTATCAAATATTTTTTTATGCAAAATAGAATCCTAAATTACTCCTATGATCCAAAATACAAATTACTTCTTCTTTCTCACAGATCGAATATGTTATAAAACTTAATTACATTTATTATATTCTAAAATGGAAATCAAATTTGAATTAAGTTGATCATGATATTAACTTATATAAAGACTAATATTGTAAATTATACAAATATTGCAATAAAGTAAAACATTGTTTTTAAAATTGCAATAAAGTAAATTATACTAATAATACACATTGTTCATAGAAACCTACATATTGTCGAAGCGCTTAGTGCATTGTAAATTTTAATGCAATACTTGTTCCCTCTCTACTTTTGAAGTTTGACGAATTAACCCCCACATAAATTAGATTCATACTCTTATTTGCAATAATTATGTGTAATTTTCATCATTCTAATTTGGTTAGTTTACTAAATCGACCGACGAGCATACTTCTTTATGATTATAAAAAATTTAAGTTGGGAGAGTATTTCTTTAGTTTAGATATATCTTAAGTGTCAAAAAGCAATTACAACAATAAAATTTATGAAAATACTAGATTGTATCAGATGAACCAATTTTTATTGACGCTCTTGAACACCTGAGTTTAATTGGCTTACTACACATTTATCTAATTATAATGATATTAAGTACTATAGTAGCAATCATTCAGATAATATATAAGGCAAAAAATTCGTGGATATTACGATTAAAAAAAAACAGGGAAGAAGTTATATTTCAATTTTATAAATGTTTAAATTGTCTATAAAACATATGTTTCTACAAAATGAAAATTTGTTACCAAATGTCTACGTCCCTATAAGATAAAAGAGTTATAATGATTTTAAAAATAATAACAGTGTTGTAATGAAAATAGGGAAAAATGGAGATAGACTGGAATTTATTTTTAAAATTTGGGCTCAAGTTGATTTTTTATATTTTGGGGTGTTTAAAAAAATTCTACCGTACTGATGATTTTATAATCGTGTAAATTTAACAACTTAACAACTTACACGAGTAAAACGTTTTATAATTTTATGTAGTTATTAAAAATATTGCCGAAAATTGTGAAAATTTGTAAATGTTCATGTTGTATGAATACTCTATCTATTTATAAGGTTAAACTTTTTAAAAACATCGTAAAAAAAGAAAAAAAGTACAACCCATTAAAAATAAAAAACTACAGCTTATTTTTTGTTTTCCAATATATTATGTAAATGTTACTCCCTATGTTTTCATATATTAGACTCTTTAGAGTTCTGTTAAAAAATATTATATATATTTTTTCCTAAAATACCCTCATTTATTTTATCTTGTTATTCTCTCTAAGACAACTATTATCTCATTTCTTCTCTCTCTCTCTCACATGCATTTAATTAGTGACGAAAAATTGAATGGAGTCTAAAAGAAATATTTTTTTTTTGTCTAGTTTTATTTGTCATAATCTGCCCACTAATTAAGATATGCTATTAGTACCACTCCCTCAATTTTTATTTAGTAGGTTTTCTACATCAAATCGCACATGCCAAAATCAATGAATAACAAGTATTACAATATTAAATTTATTGGTGTTATTTCATAATTATCCTTATTTAATTTGATTAAATTTATTGGTGTTATTTCATAATTATTCTTATTTAATTTGCATGAAATAGAGAGAAACTCATATTTTTATGAGAAATAATATTATTCTGCTACTAAAATTTGAAAATATAAAGGGACAATTAGGAAAAGAAAAATTTATGTTTTTTTTTTGAAATATGAGAACAATTAGTAAAAGAAAAAAAAGGACCAAAATTCTAAAACAACCACTATAAAAAAACGTAGGGAGTATCATTTTACGATTAATTTGATGTAAAACTAACTCTTTACTCTTCTTTTTATAATTAATGTTATTGAGATTAAAAATTAAACTGATATATTAAATGCAAAGATAATTTAATGAATACATTTTTAAATTCTCCTTAAAAATATATGCAACAATTATATTTAGACAAATAATAATATGTCCAATATAACTTATAAAATTGAACAAAAAAAATTACAACATTAATTATATTTTTGATATACGTAAATTATCCTTCAAAGTTGGTGGGAGTACGTTTTATTATAGGAAAATACTATGGACATTAACAATTTACACAAACAAGTGTACACCAACATATGTGACAAATTATCAACTATTAAAATTTTAATAGTAGGCTCATCAGGTTCACTAATCCACTATAGGATTTAGCCATATTAGTTTATGCATATTTATTTGTGTACAAGTTGATGTCCATAACACAACTATTTATTGTATAGTATATGTCAACAGTCACACTCTTACCTTTAATGTTAGAAAAATTAGAGTTATTCTAATTTTATTCATATCATTTATATTCTCCATCTTAACCATTGACTTACTTTAAAATATATTTATTTTTTATTTAATTTAAATAAATTTATGTTTATTAATGATTAAGATTGAGTGTATGAATCGAATCGGTATGAATAGGATGTTAACCCGAAAAATCATGGTTGTGAGTTGTGATTTGTGAATAGGGAGAAATCAACAATATCATATCCTATCAGAGTTAGTAATTATAAACTAATAAATGATTAGAAAATTAAAAAAAAAGAAGCTAAAATATGATTGGAAAATGATAGTTGAACAAAGTAAGATCATCGCAAAGTGTCTTGCATGCATTAGAAAAACATCCATAAGTGCCACCTTTCCATTTCATTTCATTTGATATATATTTCTTTTTTTTTTATTATAGGTGTTTGTCATTTTCTATACAGCTTAAAAGCCATCGACTTGATATTTTCTCTCTATCCGTGGATAGAGAAGGTAGTATTTAAAAGTTCAATTATATGACTTGTAAGACTCCATTTTTTACTATATATATACACACACACATGTACCTATAAGTTAAAAGCTACGACTTTCACCAACACTATAGTAGGTTCTATTAAAAGCATCATTAGGATGGAGTTTTCTTTATGCAAACCATTAAGTGCGTGGAATGAAAAACTAAAAGAACGGTAAATTTACATTTTAAAATATAAGACATGTACTAAAAATCAATCAATTTTCAAGAACTTTTTTGTATAATTCAGTTAATTAAAGTTTAGAAAGAAACAAGCGTGTATGTATGTATGTATAATTTTTGTATAATTTTCAAGGACTTTGCCGTTTTTTATTTTTATTTTTTAGGATTTTATTTACGTACTATATATTTTGTCTCTTACTCCTTTAATATATAAATATAGATATGTATGTATGTATTTGTATGTATATGTGCGTGTGTGTGTGTATATATATATATATATATATATATATATATATATATATATTAAATAAGATTCCGCCAAAGATGAGTTAAATCTTTTAAAAAGGAGTTATTTATTTACAGATATAAGTCTCCATCAACAATATAATCTTAATATTCAATTCATAGAAAATTCGAATAAAAGTATAAACAAGAGAGTATTAAATACACGTCTACACTAGTGTTGACCAGTATACTATATATACTAATGCAATAACATTTTTCTTTGTTATCTCACAATTACATTATATATACTTCGTCCAGTTTATTACGTTTAACCTTTTAGAAGTTTCTTAAAAGTTTAATTTAATAAGTATTCATCTTACTCTAGGAAGAAACATAGCATTATTTTCTAAAGTTTATCTTGTTCTCCCTTTTTATTCTTATATTGCATTTATGATATAGGGGTATATAAATCTATAATTTATTCATGAAATAAATCACAAAATAATGTTATAAATTCCTTTCTTGTTACTTGTACACACGTGATTAAAATCTTACTGTTTGAAATAAAAAATGGAATTCATTTATTCTAAAATTCAAGATAGGTTTTAACTTTTACATCAATGATATATTAAAATTTAAAATTTATTATAATTTATAAAAAATTGAATGCAAATTATATTTCTTAAAGTTTTTTTTGTTATAGATTATAAATTATAATAATTATCTCAATTAAAATTAATTAAACTATTATTAATTCAAAATTTAATATGTTGTCTAAAAATTCAAAGCATATCTTAAAAAATTAAAACTAACATTTTGTCAGTAAGAAGATCCAAAGATAATATACTGTACTCGTATCTCACATGGTATTGTCCAAAAAAATG
Source organism: Centella asiatica (assembly GCA_014636745.2). Taxonomy (NCBI): domain Eukaryota; kingdom Viridiplantae; phylum Streptophyta; class Magnoliopsida; order Apiales; family Apiaceae; genus Centella; species Centella asiatica. The sequence continues at coordinate 16,053,952 of CM025786.1, forward strand.
CATGATTTCCGACAATTATTACCGTTAATAATTACTACTACTATCAACCACTGCCAACGGTTTAAAAGATTGTGCACATGAACAAGTTCGTCGGGATGGGCAAAAGAATAATTTATGCAACTCTTGTAACGTACTTATAAAATTAATATATTGTTAAGAGTTAAAATATATTACGGTATTAATTACTATATTAAGTCAAAATAATAAAAGAAAAAAAATATGTCATATTGTTTTTTATACTTTTTTAATCATTATGATTTTCAAATATTTTAAAGATCCAGGTATAACATAAATGAGTAGAATTATAAAATGAACTATAACAAATTTCTATTTTTCCTAATATAATAAATTTTTTGCGTTAATTACGTTGTATACGTTATCTCGATTATATGTTTATTTATCTGCTTTTCAGCGTTTGTGCTTGAGAATGTAGTCCTACAAGGAAAGAGCTTGAGAATGAAATTACTTGTAAGCAGTTTGGGCTTGATGGGGGGTATATTCAGTTTCATTATTACCCTACTATTCCTTATAAAATATTACAATATTATTATTTATTTCAAAATTAAAAATATATTTTAACTGTTTGAAATGAATACTGACATATTAAATTTTAAATTTATATAAGAGGTGCAGCGAAGTGAGAAACTTTGCATATACTTTTTTTTTTACTTGAAATCCGGGGTGGGGAGAGGAGGAGGGGGGGGGGGGGGGGGGTGTTGCGGCGTTAAGTAATTTAATGTTGTTGTAATTTAAATAAGGGGACTTTATATAAAGTTTCTTAGCCCCTTTTTTCTCTTTGTTGTAAAAATGTAGGATACAAACTATTTTGTAATCAAATATTTTTGTTATATATTATAAGATTATAATTATTTTATCATCTAAAATTAACATTAATTTTGAAATTTATATACTTATGATTGCTACAAAGAATACGTTGAAATGTATCTTTAATTTTAGAATAAAGAGTGCAAAATTTTATCTTTTTATATAAAAAAATTAAGATTAAAGAGAGGCACACAATACAAGACCAAACATGCCCTAATGTCTCTTTAAATATCTATGTACTTATAGATTATACTAGCGAAAAAAAATCCATGCACCTGTACATGTACGGTACGCATAATTTTTGATCATTAATTTAATTAAAATTATGATATATTTGATTATAATGAATTAAATTGTGATTGCTTACTCATGGGTTAGTAATCATTGCTTAATTAATTATATTATACGTAATTTTTTTGTTAAATCATTGTTTGATTATGTTATAATGACACTTTAAATTAATATTTATTGTATAATTAAGTGCAATTGTAATTTTAATTTTAATTCAGAATGGATTCATTTTGATAAAAGATAGCATAGTATTACAATTACAATATTCAAATATAATTTAGATTAACTAATTTCTTCAATAAAAATAATGTTATTATATTAATTACTCCGAATTAATTGAATTAAGATGAGCGAACTAAATTATATACTTAACTTATCCGTCAAACTATCATAGTATATGATTATAATTATAGTCACTCTTACACCATAAATAAATGATTTCGATTTCCCATGCAAACGTATGGGACATTAAAATTGGAAAGTTAAAGAGAATTCGAGAGAGAACAAACTTTCATTTTTTACATTAAACTCACAAAAATTTCAAACAAACAATGATCCGTCGAAGAAAGTCTTAAAGTATGTCAATCATACACGGAGTACCGTAAATGGAGGATTTCAATTTCCCATGTAAACGTATACGGAGTACTTCGAGAATTTGTTTTGTTCTCAAAAATAATAATAATAATAATAATAATATTGGCACACATTTTTTTATTTTAATGCTATACTTTTTTATAATTTATATAGAAATCTCTTAATTTTATTTTTAATTGAACATTAATAACAAATTTTATGAGAAAATTTTATTATTTGTCAAAAATACAAAATTAATATTTGTCAAAAGTCTAAATACTAGATTATAAAAAAAAGAGTAAATATATATATATATATATATATATATATATATATATTTTTTTTTTTTTAGAATGAATGGAGTATATTTTTTTGAGGTAGGAGAATCTCTCTTCTTTCCTCTACCTTCTTTGCATTTTACCCTAACATTTTATGTGTTTCCTATTGTCCCCATTATCTTAGTATGAATTTTTTTTTTTAATTATAGGTTGTAATTTGTCCGCGTTATAGAGACTTTTTCTTGTACGAAATCTGTTTTCACGTTAGGAAGATTTTTTCTCTCATTGGTTATAAGACTTATCAATAAATATGAATATATTTAAATTTAAATGTGGAACTAATCCATGAATCGCTTATTATGTATTCAGTATAGTACTATTATATACTTGATTCATAGATGTATTCAAATTTATTTACTTTTATTTATTATGATATTATATGTTGTTGAATTCGTGCGGAAGTGAAAGGTTAACTAGTTAGCTTCCACTCTATTGTTTTATAATTCGCTTCATTACTAATAAAAGTTCATCCATTTGAGGATTTAAAAAAAACAAAAAGAAGAGATAGAGACAGGCGATTAAATTATACACAATGAAGTAGAATAACATGGGTTCAACTTAACTGTTCCAATTTATGGTTCATCTCTTATTACGTATATTAAAAAATTAATAAATATTTATTTTTTAATTTTTTAATTAATAAGTGAGATTTAAAACCCTATTTGGGAGAAAACATTATTTGGTACATAATAACCGGTCTCGAATAACATTGTGCCCACGTTTATTTGGAAACTAAATACCCTAAAAGTCTTTAAGTATTCAGGTCAAATTTAGTAATTTCATAATAAATTAAATTAAAATTTTCAACTTTAACTGCTTCACAATAAATGAAACCCTGCATCTTTCTCTTTTGATATTTTTCTTGCGTTCTTTAGAACTTGATCAATTTTAATGGCTATTATTTTTATTTTTTATTTTTAAATTTCTTTCTTGGTTGTTAATTTTATTTTATGGGGATTGCTAAAACAAAAACGCAATCCAATAAATATAGAGTTTAGTTGGTGTCCGCAAAAATTGCAAAGCAGCAGCTTGACGAACAGGGAAGAAAACGAAGATATCTATAACAGTTTTAACAAAATTCAGCAATTAAGAAAAAAAGGAAGAACAGAAAAACAAAAAACACCAGAACTATTTAACTCTTCAGTAAGCAAAAGTTTTATTGTTTTTAATATCAAGAGAGCTCTAATCAACAATTTACATGTTCTATTTTACAATTTTTCTGTAATATATGAAATCCAAATTATAACAACAGGATAATATTAGTGAAGCGATGAGGCCAAGCGTATGCTGATAGAATAATTTGATATTTAGCGGTTTCTTTAAGAAAAAAAAAATAATTTTATTCATATTTATTGGTCTTGACAGTATAATATTTATTCTGACAATATCCCTGTCCTTTCAACAGGATGCGTTTACAATACGTGGAATTAGTCAATTTAATTGTTATCTACGGAGGTTTTCATCTATTGTGATGTGAAATTAGTACATTTGACCATAAAAATTAAAGACTTCGATGGTATTTATCATCTAAACAGAAGTGGACAGAATATTATCCTACACAATAAAGGGTGTAAGAGCACTCACAACAGATTCCTTAAAATCAAATCTATCTGTATTTTAAAAAATAAAATTAAAAAATAACTAGATAATTTTTTTTACTCCAATAGATTTCCTATAATAGATTCATTTGTATTTTAAGAAAAGAAATTGAACAATAATTTCTTATCTTTAAAAAACTATCATTCACATCTCTTCTCTTAACAAAATATTAAAATATTTCTTAGGACCCATCACTTTTTAATCTTTCAACATAATTTTAATACACACACACACACACACACACATATATATATATAATTTCAATATCTATAATTTGCAATATTAGTATGAATATTAATTATATTCAAGATTTATTATATATAATCTAATATATATTATATAATAATTTTTTAATCTTATGTAATATATGTAAAATATATAATACACTATATATAATAAATTTAAAAACTTTAATAATAATAAATTTCAAATATTGTATTATAATATATACACTATGTTATAATATGTGATATATTTTATAATATATAATATTATGTATATAATAAAATGTAATTTATATAATTTCATAATAGTATAAATCATGTGTGTGTGTGTGTGTATGCATGATTATGAATTATATTTATAATATATATACATATATTTATATTTATATAATTATAGTATATATTTATATATAATTGTATTTAATATGTTATATTATGATATTGATGCTTTTTAAAATAATTATATAATATATTAAGTAACTTTATTATTTTACGTAATATATATAAACTATAATATAATTTACTTTTCTATATTATTTTATATACTATAACATAATATTATGTTATATGATGTTATATTATATTATACAAGATATTAAACATATCCTAACTAATATGTTATAAAATAATTATATAATATTATCTACTATATAAAATAAAATAAAAAATATAATATAATATCATACAATAAACTTCAGCTGTAATTGTACAATTATTAATCATAAGTAAGTTTATTGACAAATTTAAATAATATAAGAAAAAATTATATAAAATATATGAAGTCATTTTAATTTTATAAGTTTGTATAGTAAGGAATTTGGTGAAGTTAATTTAGAGATACTGATGTAAGGAATTTGGTGAAGTTAATTTAAAGATACTGTTAAGAGAATGTGTATAAAGTGTTATTTATTTGTAAAATAGGGAATGAGTTAACAGAATCTAGTGCAATTGGCCTAATTAGGGGCGGATATAGGATTATATGGTAGTGTAGGCAATATATATATATATATATATATATATATATATATATATGAAATGCATTTTTATAGCACAACCAATGTTATCATAACCAGACCAAACATCGAACCGGTGAAGTTACTGGTTCACGGTTCAACCGGTTCGACCGGGTTGAACCGGTGGTTCAACCGGATTATTATTTTATTAAAAAAAATTATATAAATCATATATTATTATAAATTCATCAAATATAAGTTTTAAATTTTTAATAATAAAAATAATTTCATCAAATATTCTAAAAATTCATTAAATAGGTTCACAAAAGACACATTTTTAAGGAACAAAAGAACAAAACTCACTTACAAAAAAAAAAAAAAAGAAAAAAAATCAAAAAACCCGGTTCTAACCGATTCCCGGTTCGACTGGTTTTTTCTCGATTTTTTCTTGAACCGATTTTTTTGATCTAACCGACCGGATCCATGGCCGGTTCGCGGTTAAACCGGTCAAACCGGCTGGTCCGGTCCGGTTTTAATAACATTGAGCACAACTTAATGTATACACAAAATTTAAAAATTAAATTATTTCCCAGAAATTTATAAATTTCAAACTAATATATTTATGGAGTAAATGTAGAACATTAGTTTAACCTTTGAACCATTCTCACTTGAGTAGTCATTATTTAAATTTTAAATTAAAGCTAGCAATCTGAGTTTTAACATATATTAAAGATGGAAGATATGTAATTAAAAAAAAGCTGTTAAATAACATGTATCTAGTATATTAAAATTTTAGGCCACATAATAACCATTCAATGGGTTTATGTCATAATTTGCTATTAAAAATTTTGGACCACATGTTTGGGAGAAAAAATAACCAATTAATAGAAGAAGATTGGAAAAAATATATATATATATACACACATGCATATCCGGGTGTCACAAGAACTAGTATATTTTATTATTTTTTAAGAAGGATAAAATCAGATGTAAAAATAAATAAAAATATAAAAATTATAGAGCAAGAGAGTTCAAATATTTTGTTAAAGGGTTTCATTTTAATACATAGATTCTAATTAACTCAAATGATTTTATAGTTTCTAAAGGTCTAAAATAGAAAATTTATATAACTATTGTCAACCATTGACTTTATACAAATTAAAATTTTTTAAAATTGAGTGTAGGCAAACCTACCCTTGCCAGGCTCCCCCCCTGTGTAACATAACAGGTATGTATCTTGTTAAAAAATAAGATACAAGATACATAGGCTCCCCCCTATGTATCTGGTTTGAATGCGATTAGAATTGGTAAGTTAACATTCTACAATTCATAACGCGGTCTGGTTGGTACGTTGGAGGATTGTTCTTACGCTTTTATTAGATAAGAATTGAGAAATATATATTCGCTTTAAATACTAGACTCCACCTGCGTCAATATATTAACTTAACTCTGTGAAATATAGTTTACGCATCACATATGCAAAATATCTGCGACAAAATATTCATGACTTACGACAACATGCAAGCCAATGTAGTGAACTGAACTATAAAAATATATGAACTCGCTGGTGTTTCTAATCCAAGGATCAAGCTAGTGAATATAAGATGCATTCATCAAAAGGTTCTACACCTAATTCATCAATCAGTATTCTATATAACTTAAATGATTGTAAAATAAAACGCTAGAAGTAGTAATAAGTAGACAAACAGAGACCGATGGATCTTTTGATCATCTTATCATGATTCTGTTAAATTTGAATTGTCAAGGCGAGAAATTCAAAAATGGTACTAGAGTATGTTCAAATATAAAAATATAAAATCAAAACTTGTGTGCAGAACAATCAAATGTTATATATACCACGGAATACAAAGGATGCCTTATAGATCAAGTAATATTTAAGACCCAACTTGGTAGAAGATTTAGTAGACAATTCTCAAGCTAATAACAAAATGCAAAGCAGTTATGTTCCATAATGCTACCTAATAGTACTGGATGCTCTCAATAATTTCAACAATAGAAAATATTATAGCTAAACAGAAAATGGCAAGAACTCAATATTGAATGAAAAATATTATATTTGAAATACACACTATTGCAGGTAACAGATAACATAACATACATAGTAACAATTTAAGGACAAAAGAACTTGAATTTAAGAAATTTAAGCCTTACCTAATCCTTCACTTGTGTTTAAGTCTTTTTTTATTATCATTATCATCTTTAAGAACTGGAACTCAAAAAGATGAAAGTGAGTTTGCTATAGTCAAACCAAATGTATAAACATATCAAACAACAATAACTTTGACCACTTAAACATTCAATTTCAAGAGAATAAACCTATGCTTCCAATTAAGTAGAAATTTAACAAAACATGGTTGAAAAAAGTAGTCCATTAAGAAAGCTAAAAATCTAGATATTCCAAGAAAATGCAATTAAAGAAAGTAGAAGTACAAACCTTAAAAAAAAACAGTAATATGTCTTTAAATTGGTTTTGAAATGGATTACATAAAAGAGGAAAATAAGCTTAAAATTGATGCTGTGAGAAGAAGATTTGAGATCGAATATACATGGAAGACAAAACCAAATCGAGAGCAGGGAAAGGAATGAAGGAAAAGCTGGGAGGGTCGGGAAGTAAAGAAATCAATAACTGCGAAGAAGCCGCTAGAACTTGATCGAAAGTCCAACGAACGAAAACTAAATGGACGACTCGTGTGAATTTTTAAGCTCTAATTCGAAGTCGGAGCAGTTCAACGGTGAAGTTGAGTTCCCCCGAATGTATGTATCTCGACCTAGTGAGCTCACTGGGGGATTTCCCTTACGATTATATATATTAGGTATGGATACACAAATAAGAAAACAACTCAAGCCCTAATCTACTCTCGAACATATAGGAAATATTGATTACAATTATGACGTAACTTCCATAGTATGTGAGTGCGTTTGTTTGTTTGATTGGATTAGGTGAGATTAATAGTTTCTTGGACTATTATGTATGATTGAATTATTTTATCGGATTAAGTTAAAAGTGATATTTTTGTGATTGTTTGTTAAATGGAATTAACAGTATAGTCCAAACTTTAGAAAAACAAACACCGTATTAATTTTTAAAAGAGACTAATCAGTCCAATCCCATATATAAACCTGGAAACAAACACACCATGTGGGTTTAGATATATAGATGTCGTAAATTTTATCATGGATTAATTTTTCGTAATTGTTAAATTACTTTTCAAAAATAAGACTTCACGAATCAGCTATTTATGGAAGACGGATGTTTTATATATATATATATATATATATATATATGGATTAGGGGAAAGGCTGCTGCCTATTTTTAAATTTTGGGCTGTAATAATTTTCCTTCTATTTTATTATGTTTTTGAAAATCTAACTGTACGAATTACAACAAACTTAAAAAATAATAAAATATACAAAATTTTATATTTTCATATGATGTGCATCATAATTTTTCTAATGATGTAAGTTCAATAATTTTTCGTAAGTATAATTTTGTAAAATTTTATATATTTATAGAAATTACTCTACGAATCACCACATATATATAAATTTATATATCTTCATGTTTTTGAATGTTTTATTCATTTATACGGTTGAATTTTGTAAAAACATTATAAAATATAAGAAAAAACTATTACAACCTATTTTTAAAAAATAGACCGTAGCCTATATATATATATATATACACACACACATGTATATTATCTTACACTTTTTTTTTCCTTATCATTCCGTTACATCTACAAGCTCGTTCTGATATTGGATGTGATAAGACGAAGAGATTACATGTGTATTAGATAGACTAGGAAATGATAGGAAACTTGAAATGCTAAGAACTTAAAAATGCCTTTTGTTCTGTACAAAATTTGTTCTTCAACATACATATGAATCTCAGGCACATTTATACAAGGCATTCACCTTAACTAGAGTACGTAGTTCCATGTGTACATGTCTCGCTTGTTGAATCTAACTTGGTTTATAGTTTTAATGCTGATAAGCTTATTGGGCATCCACTCTTCAGCCTAGGAATATGTGATTTTCTTTCTAAGCTCTCATCTGGATCATCAACTGTCCACCTATATATATATATATATATTCAACAAAAGGGTATACTTAGTAACAGTTACAAAACATGGAGTTCAACTATCAATATGTTCAGTAATTGTTATCGTGTGCATAGACGATATATTTGTGTGCGTGCGCGTACGTGTGTATATGTATATGTTTGTATTTTATAGGTATGTGTTGTAAAAGAGGAAAGTGGAAATGGTAAAGGGAAAAAGGAGGGGAAAACAGTGATAATTTGTTACTTATCGAAATTTTGCACGAAGATAAAGTGGATAGTAATTTTTACTAATTTTTTCTGTTTCACTTCTAGACAAATATAAATATAAAAGTTCTACTACCAGCAAGTAATTAGGGTCAATCACTTATAAGTAATAAAATTGCCATTAGATTCCAATTAATTTGTGTGCATATTTACTCTATTTTCTGATATGTATGGCATGTTATGTAAATACATAAGTGGTTGGTATACCACCTTATTTGTTATTGATTAAATTTTAAATTTGAACGATTTTGAATTTTTATAATATAAATTATATCATTAAAATTTAAATTAAAATAAACGGAGTTACTTAAAATTAAAATTTAAACTAAAGTAAACGTAATTACTTAAAATTGTGACAACTATTTTGATAGATTTGACAACTCCTTGGCTACAAATTTTTTTTTCTTTATGGACTCGATGAAAAATTGAACTAAATAAAATCTTAAGCTAGAAATCATTGCAAAAGGGATTCGAGACATACGTGTACCCACTGGTCAATCTGTGCAAGAAAACCAACATCGTAACTCGTGCCATGTTAATTCCTAGGCATGTCCTTGGCCCTGATCCAAACGGTATGTAACTGTATGGCTTCTGCATTTCCTGCAATTTCCGGTTCATAAGAATGAGAATCAGATATTTACTTGTAGGCTTTGAAAAGATTGTTAGGCGGCTATAAGGGGGGTAAAGGAGGTGTACCACCTACACGTACACTATACAGAATTAAATATAATTAGGTGAGTATTAGATGAATTTAAGCGTTAGGTGTTGTACAAACGAGCTTAAGTGCTAGGTGTTGTGTGAGGGTCTAGCGCACGAAAAATTAATCGAATCAAACGAGGAATTTTAGAACACAACTTACTTGATTATCTTTCAATTTTTGAGTCAGACAACAACATGACAAACTTTAAATTTAATAAAATATGCAAAAGTTTAAAATACAAATTATGCTTATATAAAAAATAATTATTGTTATAACTATAAGATTATAACAATTGCATCAACTAAAATTTATTAAATTAACATTAATTTTAAGTTTCATATGTTGTCGTTTGACTAAAAAATTTAAAATATATATTTTTTTAATTTTAAAACATAGGATAATAATAAATATAATTTACTATTAATATTTAAAAGTAATTTACATCAAATCTTGAAGGGTTAAATTCCAAAGGGTTGTTATATATCTCTGGATCATAGTGTATACAAGCTGCATCAATGTTTGCATGCCATCCCTTCTTTATTTCAACTCCTGCATAATTAACCAAACAGAATAATAGATAAATGGATCCAATTTGTTTGTGTTTTTATAAGATCTTGTAACTAGAGATGAAGTACATTATATTTACCTTCAATGACACAGTCTTCTAGTGCAACGCGAGGATACCATAACAAGACATTTGACATTCTAAGTGTTTCTTTAACAACCTGATGAACAATAATACAACAAATATTTGATCACAAGAGTTTATGCAAAGTCACTAATGGTAAAATATTTCTTTCCGTCCAAAACTAGAGATACGTTTGACTTCCTACTTGTTTAATTATAAAATCTTGTCGTTGAAATCTAATTAAAATCGACAGTATAATCTAATTTCAAGGTAGTGCACATATATACAAACTTTATAATGTTAAAATCTTGATATATACATAAATATCCTAGTATTGATTTACATATGACATTAGGATCAAATTTTAAAATGTCTCTAATTTTGAAATGGAGGGATTACAAGAATTCACCGTTTTTTTGGTTAATTTACCTTTGAACCATATGACATCTTGCCAAGATCTGCCTGGGTAAGTAAGGCTCCATTTGGCTTGTTTCTTACTATTGATAATTGTTCTTCCTGTCATGCAAGTCACTAAATCTCAGTAGAAAATTTGAAGATGAAGTCTAGAACAATTTATTACAGGTTTACATTTTCACTTCCACATCTCGACACAATTAAACTAAAATTATTTGATACACCATATATATTAAATATATAACTATAATTATATGTTATAATGCATAAAATTAGAAACAGTACCCAACAAACAGAATGTGAATAGTCATCTCAAGGGACTAGTAATTGATTTTGACTAGGAAGCTTCGACATGATGACAAGAGGACAGATCGATTGACAGAGGATACTGTTGATTTATCTCTGTTTATTTCAACTTCAATTTTAGAAATTCTATGTTTTAGTAATGTAAATTATACTGTTACAATCTAAAATATGTAAAATTTAAGCCAAAACAAATGGAGTTAAGAATTGTTCACGTGGAAAAAATGCGTGACTGTTCGCCTCCCGTTCCTGAAATTTATAGTAAATACACACACATACAGAGTATAAAGTTGACGTGGGAGCAACTGCTCACCTTCCCGTTTCCTGAAATTTGTAGTAAAAAGTAAAAACACACACATGCGTAGTATAATTTTCTTACCCGGAGCCTGTCAAGGACAAGTTTGTTATCATTCAAGAACTTGACACTCCACATCATTGCAGCAGCAGTTGTAGTTTGACCAGCAATTATCAATGTTAAGAGGTTGTCCATTATCTCTAAATCATTCAGCTTTTCTTCTGCAGGGTATCCATCTTTCTGCAACATGGTCTGCAGGAAGTCTTCTGCAATTTCTTTCCCACTTCTTCGACGTGCAATCATTGTTTTAAACCTTTCCATTAGCCTTTCGCGTGCCTGCTGGTACCGAACCACTTATAATCATTTATTGTGCTTTTTCAAAGTGTCTTTCATAATTGTGCAGTGCATTTGAACTTTCATAGACTGTGCATGATTATCAAGTTAAAATAAAATATGTTTCAAAAGGGCATCTGTAAAATTATAAATAAATATATATATAAATAAATATATAAATAAATAAAAAAAAAAAAATATATATATATATATATATATATATATATATATATATATTTCAAGTGCATTTGGCCATCGAAATGTAATAAATGACCAAGTTTTATTACTTCAAAAGATTTGGAATTGAAGCTCAAATTACCTTGATGCCTTTGTAGTAACTGGTGCCAGGAATCATGAAAGGTATCGAAAGCATGGCACCAGAAACAGCAGTGCAGTCTTCCTCAATTTGTTTTAACAGTGAAGCATCCGTGACGCTCATCAACATCTCACACATTGCATCAAATGCTATCTGCATCATCAAACCACACCATGTTTTCATCCAGGTTCAATTCAAGTCTTTATAAATATGTTCTGGTCAAAATTTGATTTATGACGAAAAAGTTCAAATGTGACTCTTTTCTGCAGATCATGATATATGCATAAGGGGATAAAATTAAAGACCAATGTTCCAACTTAACATTTGCTAAAAAAAAGCTCACCTTCATATTGAAGTCAAGCACAACAAAACTTTTGCCCTTTTTCTCTAATTTGGCAAGTCTACTAGACAGCATTTTGTCGAATTTTTGAACAAACTCTGCCATCGCGTTCATAGAGAAAGGATCGGACAGAAGACGTCTAATCCGTCTGTGACTCTCATGGGGAACACACAGCAAACTATTTTTCCCCACAGCATCTGCCATCGATTTAACATATCCTTTGTTGAACCTAATAAAATCACTTGCGAAAATACTTTTGGCACCCTTAACAGTGGGAACAAACACATGGATCTTCCCAAATAACCTTGTCTTGAACCATTTCCCATGCCTGCCAACACCACATCACCTAATTAGCGATGCAAATTTGGTAACTTGTAGCAGCAACTAATTGTGCATTTGACATTTCTATAAAAATGTGTTAAACTTTTCTCTTGTAGAAGAAGAGAAGAGTATTATCTGTAGATTTATATTCCCTCAGTTCCAAAATCATAAATACACTCATAAAACGACGATTTTTAATGAGAATACTGGTGTGATATAATACTACTCGCTTTATAAGAATAAACTTTGTAGGAATTTCATATCACTTCATAATTTAAATTTTAAAATGTATCTCGAGTTTAGGACATATCAACCTAAAATTGTTATTGATGGACTTCAGTTCTTTCATATTACAGAAATCGCAAAAATACTTCAAAATTACTTTGACTAAATATATTCACCATGTTTGTTTTGGCTAAAATTTTAAGAATTATAGATTGTGGTAGTGTAATTCATACTACTAAAGTCTAGAATCTCCACAAACAAGCCGATTATCAACTCAAAAAAATCGTGTACACCGTCTAATTGTAATTTACACTACTAGAATCCAGAATCTCCACAATCAGGTCGATTATCAGCTCAAAAAGATTGTACACATCGCCTAATTGTCAGAGAGTAACAGAAATTGATGAACAACAAAAAAATTTGTTTACATGAATGTATGTAAGAGACTAGATATAATTCTGCCTACCATAGTCGCCGGAGCTTGACAAAGTGGTAGCAACCTTTAGTACTGTTAGTAGCTAAAAGGAAAGACAAGGTTTCACCCAAGAAAGGTAGTCCAAGCTTGCCAGGGATGCCAACTTTGTGTCCTGATAACCCTCTTTGTAATTGCTTCAACAGGACCAAAGTCACAACTATCAAAAAAAGTGAAGCAAATATCAAACCATAATCATTGAGTAGCTGCTCTTTTGACAGGATCAACATCTTCTGAAACATATAGAATTGGTTCAGCTATGACCCTTATATGAAGATTTATACAGGACTATAATACAAAGATGTTTAGATTAAGGGGCATATTACTTTGTGAGGATACCAAGAAACTAGAGTTGAAAGATTCGTATTAGTAAAAGACTATGATTTTTTATGCCTAAACATTGCTTTGTCTTCTGAGGAAGTGAACTTCTAATTTATTTATAGTATATTTTAATGCTTGATTTGGACTCATTAGATTGTTTAAGCAAATGCGTGTCAATCTTTTTTTTTTTTTGGGGCTAAAGATAAGAATGTGTGTCAATCTTAAAATGGACATTATTAGAAATGGCTGTCAATGGTCTTGCCGCTCTTGCGCATAGCATATTTAGCATGTCCATGCATGATATAATAGTAAAAGGCATCTTATGGAATTAAAATAATATATCATTGAAAGATTCCAGTCCCAGAAAAGACAATACTTTGCTCTTCCCAAAAAGGAGCAACATTTGAAAATTGAAATTTGTTAAAAAAAAATTAGCAACCTTTTGCATAATATCTTTTATTATGATAGTATATTTTATAAAATTTATCATTACAATTTGTTTATCTTATCATTAATTCAACATTTATAAAAAAATTTATGAAAAAAAATTTAGTATTTAAATATGCAATTATCAATCAAACATGTAATATTAATATTCAATAAAAACTCAAATCTTGATCTTTTTGTGGAACAGAGTGAGTATCTTATAATTCCTTATTTTTCATTTTAATCTTAAATATCTCATCTTTAAGTTGAAGGTCTTGATTAATTATACAGCTCAAAGAAAATAAACTTAAATTTTAGAGATAATAGGTTTTATCAGTGTAATTTACATTAATAAAATCTAAAATATCAAAAATTTAAGTCAAAACAAACATGGTCAAAGTAGATACTACATCCGTTTCAAAGAAAAAACAACATTGAAAAATAAAATTTATTCCAAAAAATTACAACATTTACATAATTTTTTCATTATGATATTATACTTTTAAAATTTGTTATTACAATCTTCTAATCTTATTCTTTAATCGAAGATCCATAATAAATTGAGAAAAACTTATTATTCACACATTCAATTATTAATCAAACATGTAAAATTAATAATTATCAAAATTTCAAATATTATTATTTTTATAAAACGGATGAAGTACCTATATTAATATAGAAATATAGAACCCCTACTTTTTAAGATGAATTTATCTAAAATAAACTCCGGCCTTCATTATCTCTTCCAAATTAATGTTACAAGTGCTACGCCGTTTCAGAAAAACTAAAATAACATATCTCCATGTTTCTCGTTAAAAACAAGCATACTCATTTTGCAAACCAACTAATCGGCTAATCGGTTGAAGTACTTTGTTAATGTTTATTATATAATTACTCCTCTATAATTACATGTTTTTAAGAATTTATGTTCTTAAAAAAAAATATTATAATTATTGAGGGGTAAATTAAAAAAATATGTGAAAGACAATTTTTTTAAAATAAAAAAATAACTATCAATTAAAAATTTGTCAAAATCTCTGTTAAAAAAATTATCATTGATAAAAGGAGAACATACTCTGAAATAATAATATTAATAAGGTTGCTGCTAGTCGTTCACTTCATCAAGTGAATAATAAACGATTTAATTTAAATGGAAATTTTAATGACTAATTTGAAATGTCACCGCCGAAAGCACAACACCAATTGGAAACCATTGATGCAAAGCACTTAAAGTGTCAGTTTTTCTAATTTCAAGACCACATTTATACACACAAATAAATTTTAAAAAAAAAAGTGTATAAATAAATTTAAAAAAATAATAAATTATGAGAATTTAACAAGTAAATAACTTTATTAATCTCTCTCTTCCCATCTTAATGGGATCTGTCGATTTTGTTTTTGTCTTTTATATATTTTTGTGATATATTTTTGTGAGTTTCTCTCCTGATCGGTATCAAATAATAGAGAATCTTGATACAAAATAAGGAAAAATTGGATTTCACCGGTATTTCAATTTTAAAGTTAGTGTGATAATCATAAACAGTGTATCCTTGAACATTTAGTATTACTACTTATATTTTTCAAAATTAATATTATTTTATCATATTTTATATTATTATAAAATCTTACTTTACTAATTATATCGATATATATATATACGTTAGTTGTGAAATCTTTCGTAACTAACACATTTATAACTGTCGATCAGATAATCCAACGCTGGAGATCAAACTAAAAAAAAAAAAATCCCTTCCTCCAGTGAGATTGACAGAAGGCAAACAAAAAGAAAAAAATTTGGCCCTTTTCGCCAATCGCCAAATTTTTTCGGAAAGGGAAATTTTTTTTTTCCAGTTTTATACTTGAAAGTAACAAGTACAATATATTATAATCATAGTATTTTATTATAATTCAAAATATTATAGTATTTGATTATAATAACTCAAAGTATTTTAAAATAATACTATGAGTTATAATAAAATACTATGATTATAATAAAATATTATAATACTATGAGTTAAATATAATGTTAATCATAATTATAATATAATCATAATGATAATTAGTAATCTAATATGAGTTAAATAATATTATGATTATATTATAATTATTATGATTATTAGTTATTGTTTTAATTAATTAAGTACAATATTATGATTATAATCAAATACTATAATACTTTGAGTTATAATAAAATACTATGATTATAATATATTGCACTTGTTATTTTTAAGCATAAGACTGAAAAAAAAATAATTATAATAATTTCCCCTTCCGCCAGTGAGATTGGCGGAAGGAGAAAAAAAAAACTCCCCTTCCACTAGTGAGACTCACAGAAGGGGAAAAAAAATAATTTGGCCCCTTTTACCAGTCTCACTAGCGGAAAGGGCCAAATTTTTTATTTTTTATTTTTTTGCCTTCCACCAGTGAAAACTGGCGGTAGGTTTTTTTTTTTTTTTTTAAGTTATATCCGATCGACGGTTATAAATGTGTTATTTACGAAAAATTTCACGGTTAACGTTAAGTATGGATCGACCTATATATATATATATATATATATATGGGGGCCGATCCATGTCTAACGTTAGCTCTGTAGTCTTTCGTAGCTAACACATTTATAGCCGTCCAAGAAATGATCCAACGCTTGAGATCAAACTCAAAAAAAAAAAATAATGCCTTCCGCCAGTGTTAGTAGCGGAAGGGA
>CM025786.1:16070997-16094971 GCA_014636745.2 Centella asiatica
ATATATATATATATATGGGGGCCGATCCATGTCTAACGTTAGCTCTGTAGTCTTTCGTAGCTAACACATTTATAGCCGTCCAAGAAATGATCCAACGCTTGAGATCAAACTCAAAAAAAAAAATAATGCCTTCCGCCAGTGTTAGTAGCCGAAGGGAATATTTTTTTTTTAAAAAAAATTTACCCTTCCGCTACTAACACTGGCGGAAGGGATTTTTTTTTAAAATTTTTCCCTTCCGCCAGTGTTAGTAGCGGAAGGGTAAATTTTTTTTAAAAAAAAAATCCCTTCCGCGACTAACACTGGCGGAAGGGATTTTTTTTTTAAAAAAATTTACTCTTCCGCTATTAACACTGGGGGAAGGAAAAAATTTAAAAAAAAAATCCCACTACCACTTGCGGAAGGGAAAAAAAAAAAATTTCTACAAGAGCCGAATGAGTCCCTTGCTCTGTCATTTTCCCATCTTGTAAAACTGAAATATGATCTGCATTTTTTATGGTGGATAGTCAATGCGCAACCACAATTGTTGCCCGATTTTGCATCAGCCTGTCTAGAGCTTGTTGTACCACAGTTCGGACTCCATGTCGAGTGCACTTGTGGCCTCGTCTAGTAACAGAATTGCTGGATTCTTGAGAACTGCACGGGCAATGGCTACTCTTTGCTTCTGTCCACCTGATAGTTGAATGCCTCTTTCTCCAACTCTAGTCGAGTAGCCCTCCGGGAGAGAGCTTATGAAACTATGCGCGTTGGCAAGCTTTGCAGCTTCTATTACTTCTCCTTCGGATAGGGGAGAAATTTTTTTTTTTTAAAAAATTTACCCTTCTGCTACTAACACTAGCGGAAGGGGAATTTTTTTTTAAAAAAAATATTTTTTTCCCTTCCGCCAGTGTTAGTAGCGGAAGGGTAAATTTTTTTTAAAAAAAAATATTTCCTTCTGCTACTAACACTGGCGGAAGGTATTATTTTTTTTTTTTTGAGTTTGATCTCAAACGTTGGATCATTCCTTGGACGGCTATAAA
Source organism: Centella asiatica (assembly GCA_014636745.2). Lineage (NCBI taxonomy): Eukaryota > Viridiplantae > Streptophyta > Magnoliopsida > Apiales > Apiaceae > Centella > Centella asiatica. The sequence continues at coordinate 16,072,014 of CM025786.1, forward strand.
TGTGTTAGTTACGAAAGACTCTAGAGCTAACGTTAAACATGGATCGGCCCCCTATATATATATATATATTAATTGGATATACAAAGTAATATTTATTTATATTTAAATTCATTAATACCATATATTATAATGATTAATTAATAGTACAAAATATTAATGTATATACTATTATAATTTGTATTATATTATATTACAATTATCATATATAAATGTGATGTGTGTGTGTGTGTGTAGTATCTAGTATCTAGTATATCATATATTATATATTAATACTCCCTCCATCCCATTAAAATTGTAATATTAGATTTTTCACAATTATTAAGAAACAATTTGACTATTGATAATTTTACAACAATGTCCTTTTGAATTTATATACAAAAAGAGAGAAAATTTCAAAGTCTTAGAATTTGAAATGTAAAAGTTGTTGGACCCATATAAGAATGATGAAGTTTGTTGATGTGATTAGAGGGGTATTTTAGATAATTTGAATGCCTTAAATTGCTTAAAGGATAAATGTTACAAATTATATAAGACATCTAAAAAAGAAAAATATTGCATTTTTTTTTTTGGGACAGAGGGAATATATTACACCAACTCCGTTCCAATAAAAAAGGAACATTTGAATAAAATTGATTCCAAAAAGAAGAACATCATTTGCATAATTTTTCATTATAATGGTTTGTTTTCTAAATTTTGTTATTACAATCTTTTAATTTTATCGTGAAAACTCATAATAAATTTTATAAGAAAATTTTATTATTTCTTCATTCAATTTGAAGCTGAATTGGCCTTCTTGTCTCTAAAGCGGTTGCGCTCTATCATAAGGAACCTACACAAATGTCTTCCGGTGGTGGCCGGAGTAAGACACCTCCGGGGTAAGGAATAGTGGAATGGATTTTAGGGAGAGAAAGTATGAGCAATCAGAGATTTGAGTGTAAAAATCTGTGTACCATTTACTTCAACATTCCTACCTTTTTACAGGTAAGTTAGTTAGACTTCATCCAATGCTTATGTTACGCGTGTCCCTTCATTTGAAAAGAAAGCTTTTGGGACTAAATATTACATCATTATGCTTAGTTTGTTAAGCCACGTGGTAGCTTACGTGTCCATAGCCATGCGACGTTCATTTGAGAACAGTCCAACTATATTTGCATACTCTTTATAGTTGTGGTTAAGATTAGACTCTGTTATGACTAAAATCTATGACTTTAGAAAAAGTAAGTTTCGCGGCCATCGTTTAGGGGAATGAAAGAGGAAGGTTCGATTGTGTTTGAGTTGTATAGCAAACGACTTTGTCACAGAGTGTCTCCTGATACAACGAATTCTACTTTCCACAAAGTAACGCGTCATATCAACACGATACCCGAGATATGCGCCGAATTTAGGGAGACATGTTGCCAGAAGTGCCATTAATGCTCCGCATTGGTTCCCAATTTTTCGATTCCATTGGTATAAATAATTTTCAAACTGTCCGACTTAGTTTTGCATATCTAACCCTCGGGTTTCTGAAATTGTTCTTCGCATCCTTGGGTGGATACTAGTTGTCCATTTAAAATGAGACAGATGTCTCGGGCAGATCACGTGTAGCAATAATGTGTGCTATGATGGTGAATTCTTAAAATTCTAAATTAAAGCGAACTTTGTAGCTTTAGATAACTTTGTAGAAAAATGGCATTTGGACTTGATAATTACTCTTAAATATAAATGTTTACACTTTAATATTTTTTACAAATTTATATTTGCAACTAAAATCATAGGATTCTAAAATAATAAATAATAAATACATTAAAAAAAGAAAAAGGAGGGACATCATAATTAATTTAATATAATTTTTCTGTAATTTTAAGATAAATTGGAAACTAAGGTTTTCTCAATGAGATTTAGATTCATTAAGCACAAGGTGTGTGAAATATAGGCCTAGCAAAACAAAGTCCAAGCCCAATAACACTTATGGTTCATATTTCTTACACCAATCCAGGACATCACAACTGAAATTAAATCTATGTCTTATAGTTAGATGTATGTGTGCCAATTCGGGTACCCTCTTTTGTAACTTCTGGAGCTTAGACTAGGAATTACAGAAACTGCAACATAAGTTTACAGATTCCAAATATTGAAGTCATCGAGAAATGAGCTCCTCGGTTCACACTATTTCAGATCCATCGAGTAGAAGTTGTGAACTCCGTCATCAAAGCCGTTCAGAAATGAGCTCTTTGTTCACACCATTTGAGATCCATCAAGTGTAAGTTGCAAACTTCTTGTTTCAAGTACCCTCCGCATGGCATAATGACATCTGAAGAACATTGCCAGAATAGAACATATTGAATTGGAAGAACACCGATAAATATCCATTAATAGCATAAGATTGCATGTGAGTCACGTACCTCCAAGGTAGATGATCAAGAAACATAGATGGTGATACGACAATATCTTTAAAAGATTCTCTATTTGCTAAATAAGCTCTATAGCTGCATTCGTTTTCTTGAATTCTCCATCGCTTCCAAAGGGGCGTATTCAAGTTTTGTTTTTCAGGAACTATATGAATTACAAGACCTGGTAAAAACATATCTGGAATATCCTCTGGTGGGGGCTTCTCAGCTGACGGCACAGCTTCCATAAACTGAGAAACAGGATCTTCACATGAATTTGCATCAGCAGAAGGGTCATAAAAGGGGTTGATAAAAGTATCAGGTGAACCACTAGAATCAATCTCATCGCAAGAACTTTCAGTCTGTATTTCTTTTCCACGAGATTGTTCCTTACTCCCTGCAATATAATGGAAACATTAAAGAAGAAAAATGTCGGACAACTAAAAAATACTCCTAAAAGTTGGAGACATAAGAAATTCATATCAGTATGCATAATAGGATATTTTGAATCTTTAGTACAATAGTACCAGCTCTACTACTAGTACACCGGATCTCCCTTAAATCTTTAGCTCCCAGAGTTCTTGAACTCAAATCTGAGGCTGATAATCTGTCCAGGGAGGTTCGACGGAGATGATTACTCTCAAAAAGAAATCGACGTGCAAGCTTAGAAATTGAGGTGGAATCAGCAGCGGAATCATGAGATAATGCCGTAAGTGCAGAAGCACGAAGTCTAAGGATTGATGTTACTGAAAGACGTGCAGAAAATTCATGTTGATATACAATGCTGCACATGGTCACAGAGTTTGAGTATTAAGCGAAACACATATATACCTGCATGTAGTTAGACCATAAAGTGGACTAGTATACCAAGTAACAAATTGACAATAAGTAAAAGAATAAAATAACAGATAAATAAAATCAAAAAAGGAGAAAAATTACTTATGAAGTTATGCTTTACCTTGTAATAAATTCTGAACATGCATCTGCTAATACTGAATCCATACATGGAAGAGGGCCATATGCATATACATGTAACCTTGGGTATCGACCATACAACTGCCCAACAAATGAAGTCAACATTAATAGTGAATATTCAACTAGATTGACTAGAACTCTCTTTCTGTAGACTGGACATGCTCACAATGGTAAACATGCCAACTCAGCTAATTGCACAATATAATATCAAGCTACGTCTTATCAAAATAAAATAAGAACTATTAAAAAGTAATAATAACAAAAGCAGAAACAAACAGAACCCACAAAAGAAAAGGCATAAAACAAAAGAAAAGTTTGTATGTAAGATTTCATGACACTTCTGGAGTAGGTTACAGTACTGACTTTTGTATGATACTACCTCTGTCCAGTTTTATGTCATATTTAGCATTTTTACTTGTCTAGATATAATTTTCGCATACAAATATTCAAGGAGAATCTGGAAAGGTAATTTTCTATATTACCCTCCCATTTAATGCACTAATTTAGTTTTCAATCTTTATAGCATTTATTATTGAAAAGGGTAATTAGGTAATTTTACCTCATAATTTATTCCAAAATGATGGTATTAATATCATTTCTTAATAAGTGTATAGATTATAAAAAATGTCATATAAATCTAGACGGAGGGAGTATCACATTCAAGAATAATATTCTAATACTAAATCTTCAGATTTCAAAAATGACAGGACAGCAACAAAGCCAAGCACTTATCTCACTTCCAACAGACACGTACGTAACATCTCATTCAAGCCTCAAAAATATAAAATGTGTAACACATCCAACGGGTTGTTTGCTTACATTAAGTTTTGAACCCATTCAGCCAATCTGAAGAACTGAATAAGCTAAGTCATTGTCTAAATTTGAATCAAGAAAACAAATGAAGGAGAACTTCTTTTTTGTTTAGTAATATATATAAAATCTGAATCCGAGAATTTTCCTCTTTAACCCCTTTAAACTTCAATATTAAAAGATTCTGCAAAATTTGTGAAATAGCAGTTTTTCATTTAGATTTTACTCATTAATAAGAGCATACATAAACAGAGCTTTATAAAGAAGTAATTCAAACTATATAGTCCATATATGAAATAAGTTAAAAGCAATAAGTATAACATGCATATAGGGTGATATAACGAAAATTGAAATTTCATTTCAGAATTAACCAATTGTGTTTCAGAGAAGCCATTGAGGCCTTGCGGAGCTTATCAAAATCATAATAATGTAATTGGGATGTTCCAAGAGTCACAGACTTCTCATGGGAGCTTTACTAAATCTTTACTAAATCATGTACTTCAGAACTCAAAAGTTAATTTAATATGAATGAGCAATAATTACTTTGTATGCAAAAAGCATTACTAATCATAGAATCTCTTAGTTTGCAAACTGAGAACTTGAATTAAGAAAAAACATTTTAAAAAGATCAAATTGATACTCGGTTTTGGGGAATCGAGTACTGAATGCCAATATAAAGGGCAAAACCATTAAAACCCCATCAAAGTTGGCACATTTTCCACATTACACCGTCTAACTATTTTTTTTTTTCCTTTTTAATTAAATAACCCATTCTGCTATTTTGACCGTTAGTCATGCTTATGTGGCACGTTTTTGCTGATGCGTATACAATTTCTTTTACAAAAACATGATGGAAATAATATGATACTGATAGACTAAAGCAATATATATATATTTTTTAAAAAAAATTATAATATAAAATAAATAAAATCAAGACTACAAACCATATTTAAGCTTGAAAAATTAAGAACATATATAAACATCATATAAAATTTTTAAAAAATAAAACTTCAATAAAGATATTCAAAAGAAAGAAAAAAACACTAAAGAACAGTAAATTGAGGTTAGGTTATTAAAGCAGTTAAGCCAATTAAAGTAATAACGAGAAAATAATCTAAGTAAATTAAGTTTGATTTGATTAATAATTAAATATTTAAATAAAAATATCAAGAAAGTTAAAGAAAACTTTCTTTAATTACTTAACCTTAATTTACTATAAACAATGTTCTTTGGTATTGTGATTTGGATATCTTGATTGAAGTTTTAAATTTTTATACGAAATTTCATATATATTCTTAATTTTTTGAGCTTAAATATAGTTGGTAGTCTTGAGATTTTTCATTTTATAATTTTTTAATAATTCTTTACATAAATTTTTTGCTCTATCAACATCATATCATTTCCATGTCGTTTTACTAAAAGATATTGCATGCCGCATCAGCAAAAACAAGCCACATAAGTATGAGTAACATTCAAAATTTACGGAATGAGTTATTTAAAATATTTTGATAATGTTGATGGGGTTAAAAAGAAAAAAAAAAGGGCTTAGTGGGGTAATGTGGAAAACATGCCAACTTCAGTGGGTTTTTTAATGGTTTTGCCGAATATAAACCATAATTCATAATGGGACGCACCTAAAACCCACTAGGAGCCATCTGATGATATGATCAGGATTTTAGAAAATGGAATGCATATCACCCACCAACAGGTATGCTTAGCAGAACAGCCAACTTTCTGAAACAGTAATGCAGTGAAGTAGAAAACACTTGGGACTCGGCAACTCTCTCTCTCTCGCTTTCTTCTTCCCCTTGCCCCCAAACACATTAGACAGACGGTTTAAGAAAATGAAGTTAAGAGGAATAATTGGAAGGAAAAAAAAACGAACAACCAAATCTGAAACCAAAGAAAAACTGAAATAAATGGGTGCAATTCTTCATGTCACCCAAAAACTGATACGAAAATAACTTGCAAAGTCTGGAATGAAGCATTTCAACGAACTGCTAAAAAGTATTTAGAGCACTAGAAGAAGTAACCTAATATAATCATTCTTAGATGTGCATGTATCTACACGAACATCTTATCCTTAAAGGTATATAGTGTACCATGCAACTGCCGGGAAAGATTGACAAGAAAATGAAGGATCAAACACCAAGACATGAAGATCTAAAACCTTATGTGGCATAACTGAGGCTAATTAAGTAATTCAACATCCACATTAACATCTTTAACCCAAACTAGTTGGTGTCGGCTGTCAACAAACCCATAAAAGAACAGAAAAATAATAAAAGATAAATAAAAATGCATTAAAAAAATAAAAGTAATTGAGTAATTGAAAAAAATGATAAGAACACATGGATTGATCGCTCTATGTATTAGGCCCTTACCCTAAGTCCCAAAAATGCAGCAATTGCTCCGCCAAGGGAATGACCTACAATGCGAACCTCATAACCTTCACACTCACAACCAGCTCCCAGCAACGAAGAAAGGAACCCATCTCTATCCATTGCATTACCTACACAGTTACTTTTTCAGTAACATCACAACCATCATGCCAGATACCAAGTATTTACACAACTGAACATAAGCAGTTTGCACAATAACATAGATTTTAGATTTGTTCAGGGATAAATCCAGTTGGACAAAGGCTGGTTTTTCTACCAAATTTAGTATCCCAGCACTTACTAATGAGTAATCTAATATGCATATTCAGGAAACACCACTTATCATACGTTAACTAAGATCATCTTGCCATAATGTGAAGGTCAACAACGAACTACACTCAACAGGACAGATAGCAATTTCTGAGTTAGAACATAAAGCCGTCTGGTTATAACAATGGAGATGTAAATCATAAACAGATCTCCCACGTACATTTCCTTGCAAGGAACAGAGAATATTAAAAAAAATACAAGAAGCTTACATAGAAATGGAAAAATAAAGAAGACTATGAAATGTATGTGCTAATTGTCATGGCTCTCATGTATTTGCTGGATAATTTACCATTTGTAAGTACCACTTAATATTATTTATCGTCTTCTGACAGATTCATAAGTTCCTTTAACTCCAAAACCTTCGTTTTTAACACTAAGACAAGGTTAATACTTGATAGTTCAAGCAAAATGGAAAAACATTAGAGTATAAAACCTACAACCAGATCTCATGAATCTCCTGTGGAAGTCAAATTTGGAGTTAAATTGCATTCTTACCAATTTTAACATTAAGCAACCTCATATATCACTTCCCCTGGTCTTAATTATCTTCTGGACCAAGTTTGGGTGTTGGGCTGGTGCCCACGATATCTTGTCAATATGTGTGCCCACAAATGGTAGTGAGAAGTGCAACTACAGAAAACCAGAGGTGTATCTCGGTTATAGAAAAGGTATATATATCAATCCTTATGTGATTGAGTCCTCGAACCCCTATGTGAATTGAGGTTGATACTTGTGCCTAGTCAATATTGCTGTGGAATATATTAGGTGTTATTTGTCCTAGGATTGCATACACATTTCATTCCACACTTATACATACCATATCATGTCATAACATTCACTTGTATTTTGCTTATAAATAGCATATCATGACATAAACATTCAGAGTTACTTCTCGCTTCAGGTTGGGTTTGTGTTTTCGGCCATTTCACGGCGAGGCAGTGCCTTGTCTCCGTTTATGAACTTCTTGAATAGTGTATTACAAAGTGTAGCTTCTCTATAGCTCTCTTTCGTACTTTTTAGCCGTGTGTTTAATGTTTGTAAAATAGCCTTACACTACTTTTGTAAACTTTTACATTTTGTATATTAAATTTACCTGTTTAGTTGTCTATTGTAAAATTGCTCTCAAATGTTATGCTTATCAAGCTTAAAATTAAAAGAAAACTATATGCATATTTGTAGCCGTGTATCATTTCCAGTCACCAATTTGGACCAGGTTGGTCTGTTGGGGGGTGGTATGACATTAACAGTCTTTTTCTTTTTGGGTTCAGTCATAGGCTCAGAGCAATATCACTCGCATTAAAAAGAGTGTTTATTTACTACTGATCTTGGTTCCTTGAATCTTGGCTCCTGAAAATGCACAAACCGCAACAACTAATTTATTGATGTCCATGTTAAATGAGAAAAGAACACATATTTTCCAAAGGATGCACTCGGTATCTTAGGAAGTACAAGTTTTTAAAATGTATACTAGTATGATGTTTACTGTAAAAGTTACTGCCAAAGAAATAACACAAGATCCGCCACTGTGTAGTTGTCTTCCCTATGACATCTGCTATTGTTTGAAGCAGTGCTACTGATGTCCAGACTAAAATAACTCAAGCTTTTGATTAGAAATTCTTGAGAACGAATAATCAGTGCTATGTGACAGCATAATAACCATACATGGAATTATCGTGGACAAGTCGATACAAAAAAGTAATTAATCTTCCAAAGGTAACAAGAATCCATAGTTGTAAAAGGCAAGAGGCGCAAAAGCCTCTTTAGGGCCTAATTGAAGTGAGGTGCACATAGTAAAACAATTTTAAAAGAAAATTATAGGTACATAAAACTCTTACACAAGTCGCACAATGTAAAGTTGGTAATTGATGAAATAAAATATTTTATTAACATATATAATTTACATAGTATTAGCAGAATAGTACTGAGTACTGACAAGTCTGACAGAATCAGAGAAGGGGATGAAAGGAGAAAAAGAAGAAGAAAAAAGACAAGAAAGAGGGGAGAAAAGCTAGGGTCCAGAGTGGCTGGAAAAAAATATAGACAAGAAATAAAAACATAGAGGAAAGAAGGAAAAAGAGAAGAGAAGATATAGGAATGAGAAAAGAAGACAACAAAATAATAAAAAAGAAGAAGAAAGAAGGTTACTGGTTGGAATAGGTGGCAGAGCCATCGGAGAGGGTTGCCGGCAATGGAGGTTGCACCGGACAGAGTTCCTCGATGATGATAAAGAACAAAGTCGACAAATTCGACGATGACTGTTTTTGTCTACATTTGGTAACTATGAGCGTTAGAACTTAGGATATGTATTTATTTTCAATTTCTGATCTTAAGATCCAACGGTCCACAACTTTTTTTCCTTTTTTTTAACAATTACTGAGATCTAATGGCCTATCTTCAAAGAGGCACGCCTCCATTGCACCTCACCACATGCTGCGCCTCTCGCCTAGGCATGGCTCATTCAAGTCGCCTGGCCTTGTCTCGCGCCTCAGTGCGCCTTTTACAACTATGAAAGAATCATCAAGGAGAAAACAACTAATTGGAAGAGAAGGAAAAAGAGAAGAAAATTACTTTAGTTATTTTGCTTTGGCAACTAAAGAAAAACATTGCATGTGGAGAGGAACATGTAAGACGCACAAACATAGCATCTTAGGAAGAAGGAGAAGGAAAGCAAAATGGATACAAATTCGACGATGACTGTTTTTGTCTACGTTTGGTAACTATGAGCGTTAGAACTTAGGATATGTTTTTATTTTCAATTACTGATCTTAAGATCCAACAGTCCACAACTTTTTTTCTTTTTTTAAACAATTACTGAGATCTAATGGCCTATCTTCAAAGAGGCACGCCTCCATTGCACCTCACCACATGCTGCGCCTCTCGCCTAGGCGCGGCTCATTCAAGTCGCCTGGTCTCGTCTCACGCCTCAGTGCGCCTTTTACAACTATGAAAGAATCATCAAGGAGAAAACAACTAATTGGAAGAGAAGGAAAAAGAGAAGAAAATTACTTTAGTTATTTCGCTTTGGCAACAAAAGAAAAACATTGCATGTGGAGAGGAACATGTAAGACGCACCAACATAGCATCTTAGGAAGAAGGAGAAGGAAAGCAAAATGGATACGGCGAATTATCAAAGACGAGTCAATACAGAACACCACCTTGTCCTCCAATGATAACATGAAAATTTAAAGGGAAAACGGAAATTGGAAGAAAAGGATAAAGAGAAGAAAATCACTTTATCTAGATCTACATATTTTGTTTTACCAATTAAAGAAATTAAGAAAAACATTGCATGTGGAGAATATCAATATGTAAGATGCACAATATAGCATCCTCAGCATCCTGAAGACTTACCCTCAATTTGAACAAAGAGATCTCGTGCAGCTTCAACTATCCCAGAGTGCCCATAATGTGGTAAAGATGAAGCAAAGTTTCTCCTGACACCTGACTTAATACTGTGAATAAATAAGGAGAAAGGAAAAGGGAACCAAAATTTTTTAAGGAAAAAACTGTAAAAACTTGAAAATATGAACAACCAGACAAGCATCCAAGCATATTTACTGTTATTGATAGCATAGTAGAAAAGGTGGACCTAACAGCCCAGTTCATCCATTTCAACCGTGAACTGGTGCTCTAGCCAATCCAGTTCCATTTGAATTACCGCATCTTCACATAACTTGTTTTAAACTATGAGTAAGAAACCCATGACACAATCGGTGGCGAATCTTGTTTTAGACATAATTCACAAAACTTCCAATCCTTTTGGGGTTATATAGCCCACAAAATACTGAATTGAAGCTATTGATATATACAATAAAAAATGTACATAAAATTGAGAAATATCCAACAAGGCAACAATGCCAAGGAGTGGCTTGGTCATGTAGTATAAATTGAGACCACAGGCTTCTGACATAATACTATATTAGTAACTTCTGTGACATAAAGCGAAATGATAAGATGAAAGGGTGTGCATCTGAAGCCATACATTTTCATGGCATTCGTGGCTGACTTTGTGCATATTAATTCTCTATTACAGATACAAATATTAGTTATCACATAGTAACAAACAATATATACCTTCCATGTTTCAAAACAAAGTAACTGCTTCTATTTGTATTTATTGTGGTTCCAGTTTATTTCATAATTTTAGTTGGTTCATACACTAGTAACTATGTTTCCCTAAAATATTTCTACACTATAATTTTCTTCTTCTTTATCTTTTTTTTCTTTTCAACTGAAACAATAGCAGCCTAATTTGAGTTCTGCTTAATAACTTGAAAGCAGTTCTTTAACACCAAATTTGTGAAAACAACCAAATTAAAACCTCTCATATATCAAGTGCCTCTTTAGATAATGCACCAATAACACTTTATAAAATTTGAATATGAATTAGCTTACTTTTATGAAAGAAAACAATAGCAGCCTAGCTCTAGTTCTGTTTTTAACAATCTGAATGCAGTCTTGTACATAGAAATTGTGAAAACAAATTATTGGAACTTTGTTTATATTTATGTATCATTTTACGTAATGCAACAATAACACCTTTTAATATTTGAAAATATATTAGCTGTAATTTATGATATTGTTTTACATGTATAATTTAAAACCACTTTATTTACCATATGTTTTACAAGCCTAATTTATATGGTAAGTAAAATATATAAGATGGAAAGATAAATAATTTGATCATAAAGGAAAGGGGCAAAGCACAAAGACAATTTGTACATCACAAGTTTATAACATTTTTAAAAATGTTACCCCCCACTTAGCGAAAAGAAAAGAAAAATGTTACCCCGGTAACTAATGTAGACCACTACTCCCTATTTATTTAAATATTATCCACTATTTTTTCAATTAAAATCGCACATCCATGAGGAAGTTTTCTTTTTTGTTTTAGTTGACTTTTTCGATTCTTGGGTGATGATTAAACCCTAATCAAAATGGCACAAGCAAAACTCTACTTTAAGCCTCATTTCCATAAATGAGACCTATTTTACCCCTCATAGATAGCATGAAACATAATCATAAAGCCTGGTCACAGACAGCTCTTCTAAACCATATTTGACTCTTCATGGCGCATTCATACCACAAGCTTGCTGCGATTCTTCAACGAGTCACTTTCCAATCATCAACTAAGGATTCATGAAGGTTGGACAAAGGATTTCCACCATAAGAATCAAATGATAATGTATAAAAACTCTTCTTCTCATACTATAAATTGATCCTATCAGTTAAATGATCAAAATATAGCCTGGAATGGCATGACAGTAGTGATATTTCATGCACGTTTATCAATTCTTACATGATCTATTAATGCCATAATAATCATTCATTAGAATCATGATCTTCAGACTTTCCTAGATTTTCTTATATTATTTCACATGACCAGCATAAGATTCTCATACCATCCAAGGATAGCTCGAACATGCTATGCAAAAGTTCTTGTTACATCTTGAGTAAGGTTCATGATAGTTCAGTTTTTCCTGATATAGTCCTGTTTCATACATTCTAGGACTTTGCAGGCAGGCTAGACATTTGTATATTTTGCTCCTTATGAATAGAGTTTACAAATAGGGTTCCATAATTGCGTCAAACTTTTGCACAGAGGTCTCTACTTTATGTTGCCAATAACAAATTAGAGAGTATTCGTTGATTTTCCAAAACAATTCTTAGTTAATATTGGTAATTGAATTATCAAATCAACTTTCTAGTAAAATCCATCTCTTCTTAAACCACATTGAGTTTCCATTCTAAATATGATCTCCAGAAGCAATGAATCTTTCCATATTTCAAATTTGTGACATAAATTAGGGATGAGAGAAACTGTGTTGAACCTAATTTTGGTTGTCCAAAAAAATGAAAGCAATACAATTAGGATTTATTATTATTTATCATCTTTTCTGTTAGCATTTAAGTTGATCTCGAGCAAACTAGCCAGATTAGCACAGATATTGTGTGAAATTATTAGTGGATTTTGTGCTTGGTGAAACAAGAAAAATAAAAGAAACATAATTAGACAACTAACATAGAACAAATGGCATGTATTATATATAAGGAGAATTGGATGCCAATATCTTACCAATTGGTAGCCAACAACTTAACCCTGTATATCTCTAGCTATCAGTTGGTGATTCGTTTGAGATAAAAGTTGGTTATTCGACATCTCCATAGGTACAGCAACCTAGTTCAAAAGTTTATCAAACGATATATCCTTATTCTTTTTTATTTTTAGGGAAGAAAGAAAAACATAAGCTACAAGTAGCTATATGGACGTGCAGCTTTAAATTCACAATGTAGCACTTTAAAATACAGGCCTCTGTTCATCCCTCTATTTATCATTTCAGATGACTAAAGGTCATCCTTATCTCAATCTTTCTCCCATTCTTGTTTTTATTTGCCAGTTTAGTAATATCTGAAACTCATAAACCGACACATTGCCAAGATTTGGACCACTAGCCTCTTGTTTGGAGAGGAAGAAACAAACCACTGGACCTCCCTCCCTCAATTTCAGTCAAGAGAAACATGAAATAACCCCATGCACTATACTTAGTCTCCGCTTAATCAAGTAAATCAGCTTTACTGCTAGAAGAAAGAAGCCTAAGCAGACCCTAGAAGGCTACATTCACGCCCACTTTACCAGGTTGAATAAAAGAATCCACCAATCTACGGCTAAAAAGGGGATTGATGCTATCAAATAGGGTCTTCGAGAGGTTTGTGTAGGGATTAGAAGGAAGGAAAGCCCTAATAGTTTTATTCATATCTAATCAGTGTGTACTGTAGTACACATAAATCTTGTCAACCCTGTTGGAAGTGAAGGGGATTCACTTTATAGCTCCCTCCCCTCACACAAACATCCTTTCTGAAACATCTCATAATGGTTGCTGCTCAAAACCCTTTAAGACCAGCCATTATGTAAATCTTTGAAATCAGATTCATCTGGAGGTCCCTACTATCTAAGATGAGAAGAATGACTCTATAAGAGTTTGAGTTTTTTCTGAGATTTCCATTGCAACTGCAACAAGAAAAAAAAAGGTGCATCTAATGAAGATAGTAGCATGCTTTTTTTCTCTCTTCTTCTTTTTAGGAAAATCACGGAACAAATCTAAGTATGTTGGAGAGCCTAATTGATATAAAAGCTAGAATAGTGTGTAGAAAGACAAACATATACGAAAACACATCCAACCATGCACAAACAGAAAAGACCAACCAACTAGGCAGTCTAACTGGCAGTTGAAAAGAAATATAAGCATTCACAAACAAAAGAGATCAACAGACGAGTTCACCAGTAGTGGTAGGAGAAACATACTTGACCAACCCATCTAGATCATCTGCATTAAGACTGCATTCCCTACACAATCCATCAGTTATAAGGTCTTCCGGAGTTTCAGTTCCACGAACAGCAATCAAGACAGACTTCATGTGATGCAGCACCACAACAAAGTATGCTGCTTTACACTTTGCCTACATCGGATAAATACTGCTTGAGGAAACTCATAAGATGAAGGACCAGAAAATAAATAAACTTAAGAATAAAAAAGTAAAACTTACTAAGAGGATAAACTGAAAAACTTCAAACTATAAACACATAACCAGTGATGAGGCAAAGAGCTCATTGTACTAAGTGAATACTGATACCATATCTTACATGGTATTGGTTTCTAATGTTTTATGTCACTTGCTCTCTCTAGTTTAAGCAATGTTGTTATTGTCCCTTCTTACACTAAGAAAACTAGTTGGAAACTTGGATATGACAGTTAAATCCTGAGAATATTATTGATGCTACGGGTAATAACCATTATAAGAAATTCTTTCGACAATATCAATATAAAAATGGATATTTGGATGAGACTGGCTTGGGCATTTCCCAACAAGAGAACTAGATATCAGTTCTTGTAACTTGACAACAAAATGACATAGAAAGATAAAAAAAAAAAGAAATTAAGAATCATGTTCTCAGGTGGTGATTCTATATGCACTGAGAAAATAAATACATGCTAAAAAAGATATAGCAAGACCACAAATGCTCACTTGATTGACACGCCCTCTTCGAAGTACATCTGGAGGTAAATTGACGTATTTTAAAAAAGCTGCAGCATGACCTCGCCACCAGTTGTCACCTTCAAGTACAGGTCGCCTAGAGAAAACAACTGTAAAGACCACATGTAATGTGTGTGTGGGGGGGGGGGGTTGGGGGGGGGGGGTGTAAATCAAGGTAATGCATGTACAACTCCTAAATTTGGCACCATAAGCACCAACGAAATGTATTGGAGCGATAATCTTTAGATAATTATGCAGTGTGCACCAGTAAAGAGTAAAGACAACCAAACTATTCAGTATAGACCTGTTGCGAGTCCATGGAGTCAATATTCCTTGTCTATAAAGCCATGCACAAGGAAACAATACAGGGTTTCTCCCAAAATCAAGTAACAGGCCCTAAATCATGTAGTGGAGCTCAGTGTCAGACGGTTATCATAACTAAATATCAAAAAAACTAACAAAAGAATTTCATATTGCAAGACCGTATAGGCAGCTTCAGCAAAAGGATGTACAGCAGTTGCCTCACGAATACGCTCTTCAGGTGCCTCGATCATTTCTTGATGAATTTTAGGAGAAAGATCAGGACTTTGCAACAAAGCTAGACCTGACAAACGATGAAGAAGTGATGACTACTAAAGGTCCAAAAAATTGTATCAAGGATAAGAATGGTGTACAATTTTGGCTTGTACAAGGACATTTATAATGGATGTGAAGAAATAAAAGAGTTTAACTTCATTATAATGTCCTATCTAGCTTGAATACTCCCTCCGTTCCAACCTAATCGCAACGGTTGACTTTGCACAATTATTAAGGAAAAAGTAGAGTTTTGATCAAAATGTCTATATTGTCCTTTGAAATGAGTAGTTGAGAATGAATTAATTTTATCGGTCAATTAGTGGGAAGTAAGAGAGTTGAAAGTTAGTACTGTGACATAAAGTAGATGTTGGAAGAATAATTTGAATAAATTAGAAGATAAATTTTTTATATAGGGTAATGTTACAAATGAATGGGACATCCAAAAAAAGGGAAAGCATTGCAAGTGGACCGGAATGGAGGGAGTATAAACCAGCAAGAAAGTATGAGATGGCAGTTTCTGTAAAGCTTATTC
The DNA here is from genome assembly GCA_014636745.2 of Centella asiatica. Classification (NCBI taxonomy): domain Eukaryota; kingdom Viridiplantae; phylum Streptophyta; class Magnoliopsida; order Apiales; family Apiaceae; genus Centella; species Centella asiatica. Next base: position 16,088,021 of record CM025786.1, read on the forward strand.
TTCGTCACTCCTGAGTCCTGATCATCTACTGCCAAAGAAGGCAAGTTATAGGTATTCCAAGCAAGGCCTACTTGGAGTTATGTCTACAAGAATATTCTAGTGCGTGAGTTACCTATTATTAGGGTGTAAAATAAGTGGAAGATGGTGTACCTACGTCTCTTTTTGAGAAAGTTCTATAAGTTCATAATAGGTCGGAGCATTTAATTTTTTTCTCAAGCACAAGTTTAGGGATACGCAGCACATATATAATACTTTCCCTCCAATCATATGGTTTAAGCTCCTTCAACCATTTGAGACTAATTCCTGTGTAGGTGCATATTCCACAAGTCAATACACATTTTCAAGCAACCTAATGGTCTTTTCAGTAAAATTTCTTGTTAGAATTGCCAATCTTATTCACTAAAGAGAGGACTGAAACATGTGAGAATATGTCATGAGCCGCTTGAAGGAACAACTAAGAAACGAAAATTTGCATCAATAACCAATTGATTCTATAACAAAACTTTGTCTAGACTTTAAGAGGTTTTCAATTAGCAACTACACCTCAATATCCTCCTTACATATGAACTCCGCAGGACAATATACTGTCTACATTGCTTCCAAAATAATCGTAAAATGAATCCTTATCATATGAATCGTACTCGTGACTGGTACTTGTGGTACAGCGATAATTCTGATACGCCCTATGACACACATCGAATTGTCCATGTATCGTATCGAATCGTGCGATACGTATCGCATATCATACGATTCTAATAACTATGGTCTAGACTATTTTTTATCTCTTCTATGGTCCAAAACATTTATCTGCAGTCATATATATGTACATCTATTCAGGTATTTATTTATGTATTTATATAAGAATCTATCTATCAACATAACAATTATACAACGTATATAAACACAAAACCCAAATAAGTCAAAGGAATTAAACATGCAAGATTTGTTTGAGTGGTGTGCATTGATAGGCTGGAACTGCATCTTTTATGGCTATGTTTTAAGAATTTCCCACTAAAATTCAGCAGCAGGGGTAAACATTGCACTGGAAGTCCCATCAGTTCGGTAAGTCATAGCCTGAATTGACAACCAACTTTTTTGTTTAGCAGCAAGTTACCATTTTATTTGATAAAGAAGAATGTGCTTCATCACAAAGTTGAGAGAAACCTGCCAGGAGTTCCAAATGCCCAGTGCCCGAAGCACGATAAGCCACAAGATCTCCCAATAATTGTGCCACTGAGTAAACTTCATCTTCCTCCAATACGGTTCTAGATTATTAAAATGTAGATATGTTGTAAATCAAAGTTCACTAAGAACTGAAATTTTTTAGAGAAGTAGAAAGTAACTAAAAGGCATACAAGTATTTGGCACGTCCCATACAGCACAAAGCCTCACGAATGCTATAATCAAAAATCTCATGATAATGTGCCTTCCATGCATAATCTTCAGTTGTGTAGAAAGACCGCCATCTCAAAACATCAGATCCTGCAAGGCATTGCACGACTACAATAAAACACACCATTAACATAAACAGGACTAGTATATTTTGCTGCCACTTGGTATCAATAGGAAGGAGCCCTGAAAAAACAACATTGATGGAAAATGTTAGCTCAAACAAACAATTACTAGTAACTATTTGAGATCTTATGGCTGACGCACATTAATAGTGTTTGAAAATTTGTAGGAACAAAGTACAGATAGAAATTTAACATTAAAAACATGCTAAACAATCGAAAAAAATAAAACTGGAGCCAGTAACATTTTTATGCTCTATGGGCTACAATTGATAATGTTAGAAATTTAGAAGAGTAATGCATAAACTCTTACTTCGTCTTTCCCTTAATAAGTCACCAAATTTGGTGCTTTTTGATCCCGGTCTGACCCTGAACCTACGTGCCTATGACTTCGTTTCTCAGGATCGTCCGTGATATATGCAGTTAAAGTTTAATTAGATTTCTTTCAAGTACTTTTTGTATTCTGAAAAAAGAATTAAAATTTGTAGGAGAATAATTTTTTCCTGGAGTAAATATTTTTGTTTATCCCGATATCTCTGTTAGGGCAAATGTAGAAAGTTATTGGGAAAAATAAAAATAATTCTCATGTTTATATACAAACATATATACACATACATGTGTGCACCTACGTTAAATTGACTCTTTGTGTTGCCTATAAGTATGTGTGCCCTACAATGACACTGGACAAGGGTGCAGGTGTGGTCGTTAGGGGTGTAAACGGCTGAATACGGATACGAATATACCTATATCTATATAGGGTGGATACGAATACGGATAATATTCATCGGTTAATATAAAATACAAACACGGATATCGGATTTTCGGATATCATGGAAATTATATTTATTATAATACTTTAATAACTTATGTGAGATATATTAAATAAATTTATGCTTAACAAACTAAGCAAAATACCACATAAATATTTAATACTTAGTGTTATAAATTCTCAATTTAATTTGACCATAAATCTAAAGATAAGTTATAATAAAACTCAAATATCTATAGAAGATTAATATAAATGTTCTATAAAATTTAATATAAATAACAATTATAATTGGTAACAGATATTACGGATACACACATATCCATATTCGTACTAGTTTATAATCGGATACGGATACTATCCGCTTTTTTGAATACGGATGCGAACAAATATCGAATATTTCGATTGCCATATACGTGTCTAGTGACCGTATGGGACACTTCATTATATGAGTGTGAGTGTTAGTGTTAGTGTCGGTGAGTGTGAGTGTGTTACATGAAACCTTTGTTTTGCCTAGAAAGACCTATATTCTGCACTTGGAACCTGGACAAGAGTGTGAGCGCGGAGTACTTCATTTTAGTGTAAAATTGTCTTAAAATTGAGGCATACCTGTTTCAGTTTTTTCAAATTACCTATATCCAACCAGACAATACATCAAATTCCATGTACATACTTGGATACACACATAGCCCATGTTACATAGACTCTTTGTTTTACCTCGAAGTACCCAATTAACAGCACTCGATAGTCGGACAAGGGTGTGAGTGTGGAACTCTCCATTTTAGTGTAAATACGTAATAAAACTCCAGCCCATGTCGGATTCTTTAAAGTACTCATATCTGACCGGACACTCAAGCAGAGCATATAATGGTAATATTTTATGAATTAAAATAGATAAAAATGCTAAAACGAATAGTAGTTCAACAGGCTTGAACTGGAATTTTGACAGGTCTTCCTATCAGCAATAAGTAACAATATTCCTGATGACAAAGAGATCAACCTTTTAACTTAAACTACCATCACTAATCAAGAATGTTATTTCTCAGATCACTGGACCCACCCATATTATGTATTTTGGCACATCATTAACTGATCGATGAATTGAGATTAAACCTTCGTATATGGTGATGTAATGATGGGGTCCATTCTCTAACAAGAGAAGCGTACACAGGGAATATGTAATTTACTAAACAAACCTTATAATTTCTTTTTGAATATCTATGTTAATGGACTTGCAATTCCTTACAGTACCCATAGAAGTGACAAACACTGGAACCCCTATGTATGAAATATTTCACTATTTCAATGCCATTACAGAGCATACACAGTACAGTACTTACTCCCACAGCCAGGCTGTGTCCGGTGGATATTATGTTAAATGAAGAGGTCATGGTAACAAAGGAGATATTAAACATGCCTAGCTCCTAAGCGAATTAACTAGCTGCTCTAGCAAAATCTGTTCATCAAAACTGGAATGAAGATCCTAGTAGCCTACTGCAGATTTAGCAAGAACATATACACTTCAAACTAGAACTGATACAAATGTTTAAGCATAGGGTATAGAGTGATGCCTTAACATGATGTTTTTGAGATTTCCAAACTCTTGTTTTCAGTAGGAAAATCCACTTAAGAACATGCACAGACATCACTGACAATAATAATGGCAAAAGAAATTCACGGGCCAGATATAACATATCTATATAATGAAATCTACAGATACAAGAACCACGTCTCCACATATCTGTCTTGATGGGAAACTGCCCCATTTCCAAATATGAAGGCCAACTTTTTACTGCCCCTGCTACAGCCAACAATTCCCCTTCACAAGTAGAATAGAACTGAGCCTGACTAACACAATGCCCTGTCTTGCACAAGCATTTGATAACTAGCTGCAACATTTCTCAACCAGGATCCAAGACCAGTAACAAATCCTTGACATCTCCTTGTTTGTGAACCACCACATTGTTGGGCAAATGAGTCGGTACAGGGCCCTTCCACACTCTTCCATTATCAAATACAAAGCTTCAGAACTTGTTGAGTAAAGCATCAATCTAGCAAAAGCAAGTTTCATGACTTCTGATTATTGTCACAGCTTCATAAGTCTTGAACTGCCCTTCACCTTTTCCTGCATCTCTTGTAGTCTCTGAAGAAACATTTCTCAAGCTTGTTATACTGTGGCCACAAGTCTCAGTAATCTCTCTTGCCTTCCAGACAACCAATAGAACTGGGATTACCAACATTGCAGCACTACTAAGCATTACCCTGAATTTCGTATAAGTTCTACTAAAGCTTTATAACAAACTCTTCCCCAATACCAATACATGACAGTCCATGACAAAATCAACCAAATACTCCAACTACCCCATGACACTGATTAATAGACACATCTAACAATGTCAAAAGGTATTGTGCATATAACTCCAAGATTTCTCTTTCCATTATCCAATTGGTAATCTCTTTTCAACCAGATTTCTTGGTCTCTTGGGAACATCTTACAAACAAATGAATGAAACTCCAATACAACTCCAATTAGAACATTAGAATCAATCCATGTTCTGCTAGTAGCATGTCCATCAAGAAACACCAAGTAGTACCTCCATTTGCTGAGCTATATACATTTTCTAGCAAATTCATTTTGTCTCTCCATTGCACAGGTGTTAATAACCAACCCTGCATAAATGGACAGAGCAGGTTAGGCAGATTCCATCTTGTCATAGAAGCAGTTTTCTAATAGTGAAGGCCATGTTTCCCTTCATAACTGGCTTTAGATACTTCAACTGATTGGCCTGATGGATTTTCCAATCCTCTACAACATGGTTCACTTGCAGACTTAGGAGATTATAAACTCCTTGTTGTACATTAACCACAGGAACTACAGGAAGACAAGTTTGAACTCCATCTCCAGCCATATCATTGCCAAAGTCGGTGGAAAATATTGCAGTGTATGCCTCCTTTGAATTTACTTCCAATTTTTTACTTGCATTTCCTTGCTTTTCTCCATACAAACCCTTGGAACTCTATTGGATGCATTTTTCTTGAAGAAAACAGGATGATCCTCTAGGCCATACACTCCTCTAAGATCAGTGGTCACATTCCACAGACTCTTCTCCAATGTAACCTCATCATCCTTTGTGTGTGCCGCACTCATTCTGTGACGACCCCAAAATCCCTCACTGGATCAGGGCTTCGTCATAAGAAGGAAAAGATAACCATACATCCATTCAAAGATTAATTACTGAAAGAAACAGTAATAAAGAGTTATTATAACCCAAAATATTACATTTACAGCGGAAGCTATTCTGTTTCTATCTTGTAATACAAAATATCCTATCCCAGATCATCTTCCTTCCCTCCCTTCCTAATGGCATCACAAGGCTAGCCAGCTTCAGTAATCAATCATTTTTGCCTTCCCCTTATCCGAGGGTTCAGCCTTAACTTCTTGTCCTGCAAGACATTAAAATTCAACAAGAATGAGCGATGTACGCCCAGCAAGTATATAGACAATTTAGAGAAAAGAAAGATTCGAGTGTTTCAAGGAGATCCAATTCTGTTGGGAGGCTTGATGGAACAATATCAATCCCTTTGAAATCTTAAGAATTCTTTAGGGTTACTGATGATAATCAATTGTATAACCCTTCTTAGTATCAAGCATAACTCTTTTGGAGTAAAAATATCCATCGGGGGCTATACCCGTTGGATCTGCTAACCATACGGTATACAGCTGGCCTAACTGTGCCCGCATGATCCCTCTGGTGTGAACGTACGTAGTCACATAAAATTCCTCTAGGTTAGGTGAAGAACAAATCAGCACCTTTCCTTTCCTCTTGCCAATTATGTGGCACTTCCCAATTAAGGGACATAACATTCTCATTCATTTGCACAGATATAAGATTGAATAATATCAGATAAGTCAAGGCTCCTTTATATCCATGCATTTCATTCATATCATGCTAGCGGGAATTAAAGCATAGCATTTTGTTTCACAAGGAAATTTAAGTATAAAGGATATAATTTTGTACGCATGTCGAATCAATTGATCATGCGCATAACTGAAATAAACATCAGAGTAAGAATATACTTGCATTATCAAGCATAATAATGAAGATATACTTACGTTAATTTGAAACAAATATAAGAGTGTAAATATACTTGCCTCAGTCCTTTGCACAAAACTCAAATCAATTTACTTGCGAGAAAGAGATTCTGTAAATTACGCAAGTAATATCTTAATACCTTGATAATAATTTATGAAAGAAAATAGATATGAGATGTCCTTAGACTCTACTGACTTGAATCTGGTATGATAATATTGTGAAATAACCTTAAGAAAATAATGTTTTGTGGCTTTGATAACAAACTGTGCATCGGGGAATAATCCCCTTAGCCATCAGAGACTACGGGAAAGTATCAGGGACTAATACGTGTACTGGACGCGCCAGAGATTAAACGCGTCGGGGATTAAAAACTCGTCAGAGACTGATGACGTCACTTTAACTCTATCGGGGATTAAGGGTGACGTCATCGGAGACTAACTTCTTATCAGAGATGCTGGTGACGTCATCAGAGACTAAACTTTAGCCTATCGGGGATTAATCCTGACGTCATCGGGGACTAACTAACCCATCGAGGAATAAATAACCCATCGGGGAATAAATAACCCATCGGGGAATAAAT
>CM025786.1:16094981-16119983 GCA_014636745.2 Centella asiatica
CATCGGGGAATAAATAACCCATCGGGGAATAAATAACCCATCGGGGATTAACAGAATATCTCATCGGAGACTACGACTATTTTGTCAGGGACTAGCAATATCTCATCAGAGATCAACAATATCTCATCAAAGATTAACTGCAGAGACTGCTTCTGCTACAATGGAAGACTTTAACATGAACATCTCTGATTATGATGTCCCATGATGATGCAAAGAGCATTAATCTTAGCATAAATCTTCGATGTTATGCATGAAAGAAAACTGAATAGAACACTAAGTTCTTACCTCTTCGTTCTCAAAGTGGAATCAAAGCTTTTCTGAGAAAATTCTCCGGTAGAAAATCTCGGAAGTTTTCAGAGATAACAATTTTGATGAAACTCTTAGGAGAGAAATTTGGTAAAGAGTTAGAATATCACTTCGGACGGGGTATTTATAGAGTTAAAAAGCAGTAAGCTACGATTAAACTTGAAATAAGATAATTGGTTGATTTGGACGGTAAATACGGCTGCTCATCATGATTTCTTAGCAGCTAAGTACGTATAAGCAGCTGCTGTCCTTCATGCACAAACTTGCCACCTAAATCACACACGTAGTTATAAAGCTACGTAATCCTTTCATTCTCCTCCTTGTAGATCAAATAATCTTATATGGGATTTGCTAATCCCCTTTAATACCTTCTCAAGGATTTAACCTTATAATCATGAGTACCACATTATTATTAAATTCTTTTTGAAAATATATGAATTTATCATTCATATCCGAAAGAATTAGACTTCATGCATAAATAAGATAACATAAAATAAAATTTGCCACAAAATATATTATCTCATATTATAAAACAAATTTACAATTTTCGGATTCTCACACATTCTCTTCTCATCCTTGCTAGCAAAATGGCAATCACTTGATGTTTCTTCCCATAATAGAATTACTATAGAATCTCCATAATCATCATAGATGGGAAGATCGTCATAGGTAGGAGCAACTTCATCGTATTGCAGCACTCATATTTCATCATCTTCAAGATAAACATCAAATTTAGGATCTACATCGCAATCACTTTCTCCTTCTTTGAAAGTTGGAAACACAGATTTGAGATGTTTCAACTCTTCTTCATCATCAAATATCACCACTTCCATATTTTTATACTCTTTTTGGCTTCTTCTTCCTCTTGCATAGGCCTCTTGTCTTGTGCCTTATCTATATAAATGGAGTGGAAAATCCATTGTGACAAAAAAAATCCTGTTGTTGCAACACACTGACCACAGTCTCCATGAACTGTCCAACTTGTCCTCTAAATTCTGAAGTCTTGCATTAGTAGCCTCCTTATAGCCAGCATAAGTACTGTGTTCTAGCTGTGAATTCTTCATGATTTGTGGAATTGAAACTCAAGGAACAAATTAAGAACTTGAACTGAAGGAATTTAGGTCACAACAATGTAATCCTATTTCTCAGAATAGTTGAATTAGAATGGTTTCTAAATTCTAGAAATTGAAATCACAAAGACAAGTGCAAATTCTGGTTCAGGACTTTTAACAAACAGTTGGTGTGCAATTCTGAACAGGAAACAAAGTAACAGAAATTTCAAGGATCTATGGCCAAAATAGCTTGACCTAGATGTAAATGGAATAGAATGAAGCACAGAAATGCTTGAAGCAAGCAATTAAACAGATATGAGAATAGTTTTTGAACAAAATGTTGATGAACTGTAATTAGCATAAAACAGTTACTTGAGTTTGAGTTCAATTCTCGCTAAATTCTTAGAGATCCTTAATCAATCCACAATCTGACTTAATTCTTCAGAATTGATCAACTTAATTTGATTCAATTCTAAACAGAAGATCAGTAGAACAATTACCTAAGGAGAATTCAATGTAGTCCTGCTAAATTGCAGTGTTTCACTTCTGATTTCAGATCTGGACTTCAGTTTCGAGCAGAATTTTTGAATTAAATTGCCCAATCCAATCCCTATGACATGTTTGTCTGTCTTCCGGCTTAAACAAGGCTTAAACAAGGTCGGCTAGGGTTCCTTTACTTGGATACATGTACTGGACAAGGATTGAAACAGTTTCAGTTCACCAAAACTGAAATCTGTTATGAAATTTCTCTACCGAGAAAACGAGCATGGTAGATCTGATTAGGATCCATTCGTTGCTGTGGTTTCCTATCATTCTTTGCTGGTATCATCTTCAATTAGGAGTTCCGAGTTTGGTGCAAGTGTTTCAGAAGAGAGAAATCAAGTAGAGAAAGAAGAACTGTAAGAGGGGAGAGAGAATTGTGGAATGGAGATTTTATTGAGGAAGAAGAAGTTTCCAGGTATCGAATTGCTCTTATACCAAATTGTCAAACCTAGTAAGGTCTGACTTGATCAATCAACTACATAGAGGAAGAATTGGGGAGAAATCTAGAGAGAGAGAGGGAGAAACCAAAGAGACGAAGAGTACCCAAGAGAGAAAGACAAATCAAACAAATCATTGATGGGATTTACGTATATACAGTTATCCTACACCTTTATTCTCCTAACCTACACCACCTGTAACAAACTAATAACAAACAACTACACGGCACATAACAAAGACAGCTTATACATGACAGTTCATAGCACTACTTAACATTACTTAGCCTGATAACTACTCTTAGACTTTCACTAGGTTAAATGATGGGGAACGCAAACAAAGATCAAATGAGCCAATTCTACTATTGTGGAGATTAATGTAATTAGTTATTATTCGTAGTATTTATTATTAGTAATAACACGTAATTTAGTATTTTATGGTATTAGGCCCAATGGGCTTAGGGTTTTATTATTAGGGTATGTTCCCTATAAATACTGTACATTGTAAAGAAACTGTTGAACTATTTTTTTGTGAGGTTATTCACTTCTATTGGTTGCGATAGATGAATTTTCTCCTTTCTGTAATTGGGAAACCCTAGGGGTAGTGGATCTTCTGCGATTGAATCACTCTAATTCTATCTTTCATTGTATTTTCCTTAATTATTCTTCATTCTTAATCTTGACCTGCATCAAATTGGTATCAGAGTCGAATTCTTGGTATTATTTTGAGTGTAAGTTATTGTTCATCATCCTCACTGTGTCAGAACAACGTCAAAGATTGAGCATCAGAAATTCGTCAAAGGTCGCGCTTCAAAAAGTCGTCAGAGGTCGCGCTTCAAAAAGTCGTTAGAAGTCGCATGTTAGAACATCGTTAGACTGACGAGTCAGATCAATCCGTCCATATTCTATCATCGTCACCTCTGAAAATCCACTGGAATTCTGCATTAGCTTAGCCTCCATCAACGTATCGATTCCGCCAACAAACAGCCCACCTTCGATGCCAGGAACCAAGAATAGATCAGAAGAGAATAACCTCACAAATCAATAATCCAAAAGTCCCTTTACAATGTACGATGTACATCTTTATTATAGGGAACAATCCCTAAGCCCATTGGGCCTAATACCATAAAATACTAAAATACTTATTATTAGTAATAATAAATAATACAAATAATAATTAATTACATTAATCTCCACAATGATAAAATCTCTAATAAATAAAAGAATTGGCCCGTTTGATCTTTGCTTGCATTCCCATCATCTTCACTCACCCAAAACTAGATCAGGAAATCAAAGGGCACACACAGAAACGGAAAAGGAACAAAGAAGAAAAGGAGAAGCTAAGGTTGTTGTTCTTAGGGAACCATTGCTTGGTGGTCGCCAGAAAGACCAATTACGAAATCTGCTTGCTGTCGACACTGCTTCTCATTGTTCCAGCATCTGTGCCACTATTGCTGTCTATTGTTTGGTTATCAAAGGGAGGTAACCTAAACCTAGTTCGTTTAATATTGTGTGAAATTCCCAAGGTAACCCCACAATCGTTGGCCTTTTAATTCCAGCCCCTTTAGATTAGATAACTTTATATAAACAGCCCCTTTACCTACATTTTCTATGCCAGCCCCTTTCATTTTACAGATTATCAGTTGGGACCCAAAACCAAACCAGATAAAAAAAAAAAATTGATTCCTTCCATTGTCACACATCACATCTAGAACTACAAAAGCTGGAATTGAATGGCTAGAAGATCATATAAGTTGCTATGAGGCTGAATGTGAGTATTTGAATTATGAAATTCATGTTCGTGGTCATCATTCTTTGCTGTCTAAGTTCAATAATTTTTTGAAAGAACTCCAAAGGGCAAGGTATAAGCTTCAAGATCTGGAAAGAGAGTCAGATTCAGGATTTTCAATCAGACATGAAATCTATGTTTTCTTTAGTAAGGAAGACTTTTGAACATGCTTTGAAACTGTGCAAGGAAAAAGAAGATGCAACCAGATCCAACAGTCTGAATGTTCCTCATATTGAATCTTGTGCGGAGTAGAAAAAGCAAAATCCTAAATAATTTTGAGAAGGTTGTTACCGAGTTTGCCCAGGAGGATACAATTGTCAAAGAAAAGATTGTTGTGCATAGTGAGTCTACTCCTAAACTTGCTGAATGTGCCATACCCGATTAGCAAAATTCAAGAATGTTCCAATGTTGTGCCTACTGCAAGTGTTGTTAAGATGGTTACAATGGAGTCCCATATTAACGAGTTTGTCGTAAGACCACCTGTTGTTCAAGAAGATCCTTTGATCGATGTTGAGCGTGTTGAATTTGTTCTTTCAGAAAACTTGCTTGTGCCAGTAATAGATGCAAAGAGAGTTCTCTTTTCACTGCTTTTCTCAAAGCTGTGGATTTCTTTTCATGTGACAATATTTTCCAAGGCGTCCAAATTTCTCTGCTGTTGCAAAATTTTTCATGTTTGATTATGTCCTATAAAACTCGAGGACAAGTTTTTTCCAAGGAGAGAATAATGGGAACGCGAGCAACGATCAAATGAATCTATTCTTTTATTTATTTAGAGATTTTATTATTGTGGAGATTAATGTAATTAGTTACTACCTCCGTCCTCAAAATATGTCTCAAGCTCAAAAGGGTTTCGCAAGGACACTCAAACGCGTATATTAAGAAAAGGACAGAGAGTGACAAAAAAAGTAGTTAAAAGATAGTGTAAGAGGAAAAATAAATGTAAAATGTGTACTTTTAGACATGGTTTGGGGACAACTTTAAGGTTGCACACTTTTACTTAAGACATCCTTACAAGGATGGAGGGAGTATAGTTCGTAGTATCTATTATTACTAATAATAAGTAATTGAGTATTTTATGGTATTAGGCCCAATGGGCTAGGGGTTTTATTATTAGGGTTTCTTCCCTATAAATAAAGATGTATGCCATACATTGTAAAGAGACTTTTAGATTATTGATTTGTGAGGTTATTTTCTTCCATTGTTTGCGATCAATGAATTTTCTCCCTTTTGCGGTTGAGAAGACCTAGGGGTAGTGGTTCTTCTATGGTTGAATCACTCTAGAACTATCTTTCATTATATTTTCCTTAATCATTCTTAAATCTTAATTTTGTCCTACATCATTAAATAACCCGATGAAGGATGATTCTTTATTCTTTTATAATTAAATAAATAACATGAAGTTGGTATAGACTATAGACTTAGTGTTCACGGAATCACAAAAGTAAACAAATAAAGCAAAAGCAAGAAAAAAAATATACGAAAAGAGACAACATAATTTCTTCTTTTTTAAGTATAACAAGTAACATTTAACAATGCTAATGCAAAATCGATAAAGATAAAGTGAAGACATACAGCTGAACGATAATCTGAAATAAGATGTTGCATCCCATTTCACTTGACAAAATCTTCTTATGACAAAGTTAAGGGAGAACCTTAAGCCGAAAGTGTCTAATTCAATAATACTCCTTTTTATGCGATGCACTTCAAATTAAATTATGGTTGCACCTTACTAAGTTTTCAAGAAATCGACTTAAAGCTTTTAAATTCCTCAATCTTTGCAAAAGTCCCAATAAATATGTATTCCAGTTTCAAATTAAATTTCAATATAATGCTTTGTATTTGAAAATGGTAAAATTGGAAGGCTACTCATACTTAACTAGTTAGAATCTCATTCTATTTAGCTCCATGGAATTTGAGATTCTATCAAGTGAGAGATTGGACAAAAGTGCCAAGAGTAGTTATGCAGCGGTCAGGTATACCTAACAAACACTTGCTACGAGTTGGTCCTTCAGAAACATGTTCAACTACACGGAAGAGAAGGTAAATTGCTCCCATTAGTTGCAAAACTGTAATGAACATTGCAGCACGAGTCCACCAAAGCCATCTCTTGTACCTCATCTGTTAATCAAGAGCCAAGATACATAAATCTGTATCTATATGTGCAGATTGAGAAAGCAAATACAAGTACTCAAGTGCCAGACTGTGTCTCAGTTCAGCGATATATGTTTTATTTCACAAGAAAAAGCTATAAGAAGTAGAAAGCCAGCTAAAAATGAGAAGATCACTAAATTATTTATGACATGTCCAGAAATTACGATGCCCTCAAGAATCATATGAAATAATTTTACACTTGAAATATTAGAAAAGAGAGTGCTCAGAAATCAGAAACAATCAAATATCTGTAACTACAACCCACATAAATTTACTAAAGTTTATGAGCAGCATGATTAAATATTCATTCCGTAAAATTGATATATGCTGAATATGTAGATATACAATTCATAGATAGAATAAGAGGAAGCTGAGATTTCAGGAGAGAAGTAGTTCTTTTGAAAAACAGTAAAGCATCCATTACAAATGCAGCACACTGATGAACCCTTTACACTTTTAGTTGTTTATTATGTTGTCCTCAGAAAGGCAATGTCGTGTTTCACAGGTAGCATTTAACTTCATGTTTACAGTTCATTTAGAAATATGATTGATGAACATTCTGAAGAGTTCAACCAAAGTCCAAAAAGGAGTTCAAAGATATGAATCCAACTTTATCAGCTTTAATAGTGTCCAATTCTTATCAATATGATGAGACGTGACATCCATTTATGTAGTATACCCATCATAATGAAGGCTAAGTTTGCTAAGGAGTTTATATATATCAATACCATGATATATATCTTATCAATTAGCACCATCTTATCTAGCACCCATTATGCAGGCATTGGTATCGTCACCATTTTCAATCAAAGATATCAGAGTTTACATAAACTAGTTTGTCATCGGTATATAAGTCATACTTGCAGGCATATAAACCAAGTTTCTGTTTTCACCTGCTGCTGCTTAATCAAAGTCCAGGTTCAAACTTTCCTTCAGATTTTGTGGATGTTATGTTGCGACTTTTACACCAAATATTATCTGGGTAAGTTTTTCTCTACGTACCTCTGTGTTTTGCCAACTATAGCAAATTACTGAATCAGTTACTGCCCCAGAGCTCCCTGTTAAACTACTCCCTAGGTTCAAAAACTAGGGATGTGTTTTGACTATTTTGGTTAAACGACAGCATATTAAACTTCCAAATTAATGTAATCTATAAAAGTTTTGAATGCAAAATATATTGTAGTCAAAGAAGATTATAATAGTCGTATCAACTATAATCAACTAAGCTGACATTAATTTTAAAGTTTCATATGTCATCGTTTGACTCAAAAAGTCAAAACGTATCTCTAATTTTGGAAATGAGGACATTGTATCGAGTTATTTACGTCATAGTTACCATAAAACTTCTATCAAACCACATCTCAGCAAAAAAGTTACCACCGTTCCAAATTGCAAAGCAGGAACTAAGATACATTTCAGTATGGACAATTTCTATGCCACTAAGTTTAGCACTAATTTAGCAACTCTGTCCCTCGAGTTCATTTCGTTTTTCTCTTCCACCTAATCAAAGAGTATAAATGAACATTCTCTGGCACGCCAAGCTCCAAAATGAATAATTATCCAAAGAATACACTCAATTCAAAGACCACAAAATTAAACAAACAAAGGTCACACACACAAACTTAACAACTTAACATAACTGACAGTGAAGCACCTACATATATAATCTTATTAGGAATCTGAAAAGAGGGAACGTGTAAATATGGTTCAATTCACACATAATTGAAAATGAAATGAAAAATATATCAGAATAACAAGAATCCATACCCGTTTTTCATGGCGAATAAGGGCATCAACAATGGGGGTTTCAGAAGCAGAGTTGAGAACCACCATTGCCGTAGCTCGCTGAGCAATTGCTGTACGAATCATGGCGACAATTCTCACGAACGATACCAGCCAAATCGCAACAAAAGGAAGAACATCTCCACAACCACAATTCGGATACATCTTAGATATCAAAACCCCACCGATAATTATCACCAGAAGATTCAAAATCCCCAAAACCACCGCCGACCATCTCAACTTCATGAAATTTGAAACCCACATTGTTCTTCTTCTAATTAAAAATTCAAATCCCTAAATTCACAAGAGGAACACCTCGAGGTGCGATTTGAATATCAAGATGGATCAAACCGCGGTGAATCTTGCACTCTGATCGGAATGAAATCCTTCCCTATCAAACGAGAAATAGAATTATAGTTTTTCAAATTTCATTGATCGGAATGAAAAAAGAAACGAGAGATAATTTCGTATTTGGACGGAAATTTTTGGTACTAGAATTTCCGTGAAAATCAGTGGTATTTGGCTAGAGTTTATTTTAAGGGAGAAATTTATTTTACAGTACTAAAATTACTCCCTCTTCAGTGTATAAAAAGTAAGCTCCTCATGTCTGACTTTTCACTTTCACTTAGTTTGTGGCAAAGTGCTGCTGAATTGTTGGTGCTCTTCTCATCTAGATACTTGTTCCTATTACTTTTCTCTCTCTAATTTTTTATCTTGTTCCTTATCACCGATGGAAAATGCACACCAGCTTTAGTACCCGTAAGCAATTCAAAAGTTTGTACTTTTCAATTTCTTTAATAATTTAATACAATACTCAAAAGTTATCCCATAAGCACTTTTGAAAATAAATCTGTAGTAAATATAAGTCAATATATTTGGAAGAATTTAACTCGGCTAAGCAAAAAAAATAATTATAATTTTGAAGAGTAAAAGTGTCGTGTTATATGAAATGAAATCACCTTTTCTTGTATTTAAATCATTGATCATGAAAAAGAAAAGAATTCTATTCTATTCTAATTTTTTGTCGATCACAAAAGTTCAATTCAAAATCATTTCTATTGAAATCAATTGAATTCTAGATAGAAATTCATTCCGATCGCGTTGAATTCATGTATAATAGAAAATCTAGTATAATTGTTGATAGACGGTGAATTGTAAAATAAGGAATGTTATATTTTTGTTATTAAAATAGAGAATTATTAAAGGAAAAAGGAATGATATATTTTTGATTGTAAAATAGATAATTCTTAAGGAAAATTAATGAAAATACTCATGTAGAATTAACAGAAAATAAATTTATATAAAATTGATATTGTATATTTTGCAAATATTGTAGAGCAGCTTTTGAAATGGAAAATTACTTTTAGTAAGAAAAGAGAGGTAAATATTAGCCAAAATCTAGTATTAATATCATTAAAAATTACACCACCATCTCATCTTAAAGGGTGCATTCTATATTCCGCGGTAAAACACTCAAAGATCAACTAATAAAAATATTACCTGACGTATGTATTACCTTACATTAAAAAATATATAAAAATATTAACTCGCAACTTGTGCATGACACTAGATGTTTTTATTTTATTACGTAATTTAAATATTTTATTAATAATTGTAATTTAATATTTTTTTTATATTTTAATTAATATAATATATATTTAATTATTATTTAATATTAAATTTGTATGAATTAACTTAATTTTGATCATACGATACAAAAATATTTTAGTACATATATTAAGTATTACTAATTTCATGATTTCATTAAGTGAAAATGACTTTATAAATTCAAATTTGCTCTCAAATATTTTTATTCATATTTAATATATATCTTTGTCTAATTTATTATCAATATAATGTTATTATATCATTAATAATTTCATCACATAGAACTTATAATATCAATAAAAGAAGAACTCGTAATTATGATAATAGAATTTAAAAGGGAAAAAAAAAAGATAATAAATATAGTACTTAAGAATCACAATGAATACGATGTTTAACACTATATTTTAATTATTCATTAATATTTCTTTAAATTGTGTTAAAAAATTTAATAAAATTAAAGTGAAGTCAACATAATTTATAATTTAAACTCTAATTAAAATATATTATCTTACACTTACACATATATATAATATCATATTATAGATATTATGTTAATTATAAACTTGAAAACATATTTCATACATCCATATACAAAGTTAGAGAGATCATACAAAACTAAAATATAAAAGATATTTGAAACATTTATATCATTAGAGAATATGTTTTTAAATCATATTAAAACTACAAACTACTTAGAAAATAAAAATATATGATAAATCTTAACAATTATTAACTAAAATAATAATAATAAATACATATAACAAATTAAATTTATCAGACAATTATTAAACAAATAAATATAATCAAATAAATCATAATTTAATTGATTATAATTGAATATGTGAATTATAATAATTATAAAAAAAATAATGATGATAAATGTTAGTAACCTCAAAAATATAATAACTGCACAAAATTAGCTCAACTAATAAAACAAATAATACTTTTAGTCAAACGATATAATTTTAATTGAAGCATTGCTTTTATTTATATAATTTTAATGTGTTTGTATATATACTTCAAAATAATTAATTATGATAATATATACTTCAAAGTTACTTAATATACACTTAAAAATTGTTATACTTATTTTATGGAATTAATTTTAAATAAGCATGATAATTATGTTAATTAAACTATTAAATATCACATTTAATTTTTTGTCCATAATTTCATTAGTCATGCATATAAAATTATTTGTTATATTATATTAATTTATTGTATTTTAAAATTCTTTAATTATGGATTTCCTAACTCATAATAGAAGTAGGGATGAGGAAAGTAGAAGTGAATTAAGAATATTTGTTAAAAGTAGAAGTAAATTAGGAAAGAATAATAATTAAATAAAAAAAATGAAGAAGGTAATATTGAAAAAAAAAATACAGAACTATAACATACAAAAACATATTTATGCTTTTAAATATATAATAGTTTACTGTACGTATGTACAAATCTAATTAAAAGAAAGGAAATATATGAACACCGGTCGGGAATTAATTTTTCCATAATGCACGGGCCAAGAATTGCGTCCCTCAATTTATGTTTTAAATTCAAACTCGTGAAAATTGTTGATGATAGCCCAACACAGTTCGAAGGGCATCGCATTAGATTTCACCAAGCCCGTGGCTCATCAAAATCCCACATTTCCTCGGTTGAGCAAGAACAAACCGACAACTAAATCGATCGTAAAATTGAACCGAACCGTGATTGTTTGGTCGGTTCAGTTTAAGTATTTATAATTTCGATTTTAAACCGAAATGACCGAATTATTAATTAACTCAAATTCTCCAACCCTAAATACTAAAACATGTGACCTTTAGTCTTCTCTTCTGTTCTGTTAATTAACCCTAAATTCTCCACCGCTTCTTCTCTTCTCTTATGCGCACTCCAGTCTCCACTCATCTTCTCGAAATTTCAAACCTGATGGATGTGTTTCATCTTCAAAATCATCATCGTCTTGTGTTTCGACAAATTCTGAAAATACAGAGCAGGCATAGCGAAATCAAGAGCTCACAGGTGCAAAAAGAAATAGGCTGCGATGGGTGCAATTAAAACACATGATATACAATTACTGCACTGATTACAAGAGGTTTCATCAAGGTCTTCCTGCTGAGTGTAGAGGATCAAGGTTTTGAAGTACTTCGATCCTGTACTACCTTTTTGGAGAAAACTGGACACTCTGTTTATAATGTAAACTGGACACCCTTTTTTTTTTTTTTTTTTTTTTAAGTAAATCGACCGAACCGAACCGAAATTATTTTGGTTCGGTAGGTTCGGTTTTTCCTAAAAATTCGGTTCGGTCGGTTCGATTTTCAAAATAAATTCGGTCTATTCGGTTTGACATTTTCAGTTTGGTTTTGAACCGAACCGACCGAATGCTCACCCCTACTCTTGAGCATACCTTTCACCTTTTTAGTCTATTTACCTTTTGGGAACTACTATTTTTAAATATATATCTAATATTTTAATGATAAAACGAAAATTAAGTGACTATTTTTTTTGGCAATCAATATTTATATTTATTATGTGACTTATATTTTCTTTTCACTCTCTTATATCAAATGAAATTTTATGGTTGTTTTTATCAACAGTTACTTACATATTGCAGTACCTATTTTTATATATAAACTTCACATTTTATGTCTATAATATAACAAAACGGAAAAGAAAAGGATCGTACTGGAATTTTATGTGAAAATATTACTTTCCTAACTTTTTTTTCAATTGCTGAATGGTATAATAGCTATATGGGGTGTTGCTTTTGCTCATAATTCCTCCACCAGAGAAATCTCCCTCCTAGAAAAAAAGAAAGAAAAAGTACAAAGATTTTTATTTTATTTATTTTTTAATATGTACAGTAATATTTTTTAAAAATGTAAATACGTACGGTACGTATGTATTACATACATTAAAAATAGTAGTACATTACATTTTATGGCAGATATGATCAAAGTAAAGTTATGTCTACCGACCGGTCTAACTTGTTGGCTAAAATCTATTTCTATATATTATTAAAGAATCTGAGATAATTTTAGAAAGTATAACAATATTTCCGTGAGTTTATTATTGAGTCACAAATGTAAGTTAAAATAAAATTTTAATTATAAATTTTATTGAGTTATTGTAAGAAAATCAAATTTGTTACACTTCTAGCTAAGTCGATTCGAAAAAAGATTATAATTAATAAAATTACAATTTCATATTACAATCCTTAAATCAACTTTAAAACTTAATTGTGTCGATGCTTTTTTTTTTTACCAAGTATACATCTATTCTATATATAATTTAAAATCGAAACAAAAAAACTAAGATCAAACAAAATAAAACACATTATTTTTAAATAAAACACATTATTTTTAAATAAAACAAAAATTATAAATCCTAACAAATAATTATTTTACTACGAAAAAATCTAAAATTTCTTTGAAGATTAGTTTATATTTATAATTTAATTTTTTGTCTATCATGTAATGAATCATAAATATATTAAAGAACCAATAAATTTCTCTTTGTGTTAATTAATATCTTAAATTTCAACAACTTTCAATTATTCACAATATACTAATTGTGTCACGAGTATTGAATTATGAATACTTAAAAATATTTACCAATCTTGTGCATGAGTTTAGAAATTAGTAATCATGAATTGAAAACTTAAATATGATAAATAATATAAAAATTACGCTACAAAACGGTTATTATGAGTAAACGAATGTGTCGTAAATATCTAATCAATAAGAGCACTTGCATCGGTCACCAGACACACTATATTTTTTATAATCTCTATTTTAAGGGGGTAAAAGATTTAAAACTATAAATTATATCTGCACTAGAATTCCTAAGAAAGAGATTATCTTGATAGATTTGAATAGTAAATTTCTACATATAATGATTTACTTTCTAAATCTCTAATATGTAATAGGATACTGATAAAGTTTATTAGAAATAAAGATAGTAAAAGATATGAAAAAAATGTGATTCAATTTTTAAAATAAAAAATTTGTTAAAAAAAATTCTAATGTAAATGATCTAAAATGACAAGAAAGAAAAAACAAAAAAGCTACATCCACCGGCCTAAACACGTCATAATGCTTAATGAAACTCATGTTTTAGTGCTGCTAATGTAGGTTGTGATTATAGATTAAGTATAAAATATATGGAAATTAAGTAATCATTTTATGCAGTTCACATACCATTAAAATTCTACTTTGTGTTCAGGCACTTTGTGCTCAATTGGTCCATATCCCTAAAATACTTTGACCCCTTTACGACGTACTCAGTCATCTTTTACTTTATGTATTTAATTTATTATTATTATTAATTACTCTTTTTGAATACTGTCCTGTCAATTATGGGATTATCGATTATGGAATTATTACCACGTACATTTTGAATGATATCTTTTTGAAGTAGAAAGATTCAACTCCGCTACCGCCTCTACAGCGCGTGCCGACCTTCTAATGCTTCTTAATTTATTAAAATCCTCTCATCAACCTAGTCAAGGCACTGCTAGGTCAAGAAGCATCTATGTCTCAAACTTATGTTTTTTGAGCTCCCATAATATTTGCCCAAGTGTTAGATGTCTGGTCATGTTTGGGGAATAAGTTTGTGGATGGATCTTTTCTAATTTACTCATTGGCAAGATTTTTAATTAATATTGATGTAACTAAATATTTCTCTTTCCTTTTTATTTGATTCCTAATTAATCTAGATTCTCATTAAATATGTCATCTTTATCAGTGCATCTTAGTTATATTTTCATATTAAATTCTAAATTCAATTGCATCTTTAATTATACAATAGATCTCTAGTTCCTAATCATGTAACTTCCTAATTGTTCATATTTCATGTTTTAATTAGTTTAGATGTAAATATTAAATTGTTAAATATTAATTAAAGAAGAGAGAATAATAACAATCATGAGACTTATGAATGTTTGGGAGTATCTAACACTTTCCACTTGTATAACGAAACTCCCGAGTTTAGAGTGTCTGTTTCGTAAACAATGGAGACACTTAATTCAAAATAGTTCACTAGTTAATTATATTTTAAAGAATTAGTTAAGATGAGTGGATACATTTTTGTTTTCTCAAATCATACTAACTGACGGCTATGTGATAAATAAACTCTGTCACATAAATATCCGAAATTTAAACTTTTTAATTAAAAACCCCAACAAAAAATTTTCTCCGCCGCGACAATAAGATAAGAAATTTTTTTTTGACTCAAATACTTGATGTGGGACGAGGAAAATACAACTCTACAAAATCGATGAAAATCTAAAATGTGACATTTTTTTTTGAAGTCTACACTTACGTAAACACACACGTCACAAAAAATTAGTCAACTAATTTAGTCACCATGTATATTTCCCTATGGGAAATACCACCTCCTTAATACACTTTCCAAGTTTCCTAAAATAGAACTTATCATTACATAATCTTTGGTGAGAGTTCATTCCTAACTGCAGTTCCTTGATCTTCAAAATAATTTTTTATTCTTTAAATAAATAAAAAATCTTTAAAATTTAAAAATTTGCAAGTGTAAGGACCACTGATCCTAATTACGATGTACACAACGCATGGAGCTAATAACATCGACTAGTAGAGTTTTTCCTTGAAATGTACAGTACAAAATAGTAATTTCATTGACAATCTTTCCATTTCAGATTCTAGGAGACAGCATAATCCGATGTCCTTGAGATATTGTGTTGCAGATATATTGGACAAAAAAATTAAAGGTTCTTGATGTGTATTATTTTCTATGACATTATATGGTTAGAGATCAATGTCTATTTAATATTCATCATTTTCATGTTAATTTGTATCGCTTAATCTTTTTCCGAATCTTTAACTTTGTTCACTTTTTGTATTTCTTAGATTTAGTATATTCCATTTTGCTGTTTGTCAAAGTAAACAAAGCAACAGTGGCTGCTATCTTTGTCACACAAATGGTAAATAATTCAACTAAAAAGGCTATTTAGTTAGTTTAGAAAAGGAAAAATAAAATAAAATCCGCAGTCCTTTCTATTCAAGGATCTAGAGCTCTAAATTATTGTCGTTTTATTTTGATTTGTTTTGGTAACTTTCATTTTACGATTTCCCCGAGAATACAATAAGAGAGGGAATAGATAAATAATTAGAAAGATTTTTGTAAAAAATAGTGGTAGAAAGAGTGATGAGGAGGAATGAGAGCAAAAATCACGATGAATAAAAATAAACGAATGATTCTTTCTCCTTACACAAATAAGAAATTATATATGTGATGAATGATTCATTCCATTGTCATCTCCCATATGAGCCATAAATTTTTGTGATTCTTCTATTATAATTACACATTAATTAAATTCATTCTCTATCTCTTGTATTTCCTTAATCTAGACACAACCTAATAGTTAATGCTTATATCCAAACGCAACATAACGGTTAATGGTTATGCGGGCAAGCTAATTACCTTTTCAAGTTTGAAACTATGATGTTGATGTTCAGGTTGTTGATTAAATATTCCACCTCTAGACATCCAAAAATTTCATATTTTTGTAGTTTTTTCATTGATTTTTAGAATTGTTATGTTTCTTGTCCCACAATGAGTATTGAAGTTTTGTACTTTTATTTGCCCCCTTGATCTCTCAGGTTGTAGACACATTCACATATACATATCAACTGATCACGGATTCACGTACACCCTTATAGAGAGATTGAGCAATAGAATTTCTCAAAGATTTTTAGTTTAAATTTAAAATTTCATCTACATCCTAATTTAAAATTTTATCCACATCCTCGTAAAAAGGGTGAAGAAGAAATAATTAAAAGTTTCACACTTGGTTGTTGTCAAGCACGATAATTAAGGGGGCGAGTAGTGATAGCAGTTCAAGTCTTTACGCTTTTTCTTCAGTTATATTTAACTCCGGTTTTTCTATTTCTCTAGTTAGCTAATTATTAATGTTCTTGTAGTATTTATTTTTTATGTGCGTGTTTAGTTACATTAGTTAGAATTATGGTTAGTTATTTCTATTTCTTTATTCTTCTTGTTATTTTATTCTTCTAGTTTAAAGTATTAAATTGGTGTTACATGTTTAAATTATTAGTAGTATAGAATTTTAATTTAATTTCTTAGATCGATCAATGTAATAGGCTGTTAAAACTTTGTAATTTTCTTTTATTTTTTTAGATTAATGTAGTAGGTTGTTAAAGCCTTGTATTTTTCCTTTAATTTTATTTTATAATTTTCTAGATTGATGTAATATGTTACAAAAGCCATGTAATTTTTTCTTTTATTTTTTTAGGATTTTCACAAGTACATACTGCACGTACATGTGGATGGCACTTGGACACAAGTCGCTCATGGATGCTTAATAATTTTAATTATAATGTATGTGGAAAAGAGAAGTGGCGGTAACTATGAGAGTTTTATGGAAGTCGAAGCCTTTGAATGTATGAAATTTTTGGTATGCTAGATTAATGGAGTCATTAGAGGGTCTTTATTTTTCTTAAATTATGGGTAAGTTGGTACATCATAATGTTTAATTACCAATTGGCGACTCTGTTAACCTAGTTACGCCCTTTACTATTTACGTCACGTTAAATGCCTATTTGTACCCTAATTTTAAAAACCCTAAATCACATATATTTTTTTCATAAAAATCCCATGTGCGACGCCAGTAATTTATAAATCCAGGCACAGTAGAGGGTAATATCTTCATGGAAAACATAATTTCACACAGATTAATTGATCAACGCATTCGAGTCTCAGATTGTCGAACTAAATTGTGATAAAGCTTGTGTGTGGACAGTGAGGTTTGTTGTTTTTTTTTGGTGCAAAGCATAACTCTGAGAATATAAGTGTTCAAGGGACAAGAGTGTCCATGGACAACGTGGTTAGGGGATGAGACAGTCCAAGCAGCAGCAGGTCCAAGGGAGCATAGGCATTCCGGTTGCTTTGTAGACGGAGAGTGCTTTGTATTTAAATTTGATATAATGTTATATGTGAATCTGAATTTTTTTTAAAAAAAGAGAGGCTATAGTGTTAAATATATGAACAAATCATTTTGAAAAATGTAATTATATGAATTGAAAGAGCATTATAAACTAAATACCAACGTATAATCTCAAGGTTTTGTGGAGTATAGCGTGATTTTTATAACAAGATTAATATTTTTTGAATGGCTGAACTATTTTAATTATTATATATATGGTTATTAAAATAAAGTAAAAGAGCTTGAAAAATTTTAAAAAATAATAATATATTGTTTTTACGTTTTTCCAATCCGTACAATTAGTTTTTTTTTTATTTATAATTTAGATTCATATATATAATACTGTAGCCTTTTTTACCAACTTTCAGTTTGGATAACTCCCTCCCCTATTCGCTATTCCCTTCTTTTGTTTTAGTATTTATTTTATAAATAAACTTTTGTCTTTGTAGGATTATCCTTTCTCTGTGTGTGTGTGTGTGTGTGAATGGTCTAGAATGATTCTCTATTCTTGTTTGCAAGACCTCATTCTCCGATGCGTTAATTAAAGCTCCTTTCTCCGATCTTGAACTTTTCTAACGTTGCGACATTTTTTTCTATTAAGGACTTGAGTTCAAGATTTGGCAAGTATTTCGGGACTTTATTAATTTTTCAAAGAACAGTTCTTCTACACCTCGCTTTTGATTCTATCTATCGTCCTTCTAAGGGAATCAAAAATTGTCGTATAGAACAGAAGATTCATCAAGTTGTTTACGAGATCGATGATTATATTCTTAACGTTTTAGTTTTTATTAATTTATGAACGTAATTTAATCGAATTCAGCACACATTAGAGTCTTCAATGTTGATGTAAATGTCTTAGCTCTTCAATTATAGATTAATGAAGCTCTAGAATTTAGTAATTAATTGACTAATGACTGTGTACTCAACCTACTTTTATTTTTTTTTAATTTTTAATTATCTATGAAAATTAAACAAATTGAGGGTATATTTCTTTTCATGGATTAGAAAGCTCCATGCATGAATCTACTCCCTTCGATTCATTGCAAATCAATTCCATGTCGTAGTCGTCGTCCACCCAAGTCAAGTACATGTAACGAAATAGCATAACCTCATGTCACTCGTGATCCTCACTTCAATTCTTTACACATAAATAAGTCTATGCCGTGTTGAATAATGTAAACATACATGCTCACACCCACGCTCAGACGTATATAATATATACTCTCTCTCTCTCCTAAAAAACATAACTTAATTAGTTTTTTACACGTATTTTTATGTTTAATTTAGTTATATTATATATGTTGATAAATTAAAAAAATATGTAAAATAAAAATATAATAGATGAAGATTAATATTATTAAAAAGTAAAAATTATCTAAAATATTTAATATATACTAATTACATAAATTATATATTGATACAGTGTTTCTGTCATCCTTTTTGAGACATAAATAGTATTTCATTGGTTCTTAATTAATTGATAGGATTTCATTTTTAATAGTTAAATTAAGCATATGCTGAATTAAAACTTCTATTATTTTGAAAAGATATAAATGACAAAAATATAATCACACAGAAGAGACTCAATTTTTGTAATTGTATATATGTAAATATAAATATATATACAATCTTAAAGTCAAAAATGAATAAATTAATCATAAAAAGTACGTGTCAACTTCCAAGGACGGAGAGAATAACAAGTAAAGTATATGGTTGAGAGAGCAAAATTTAACACCAAAAATCTCGATGCTGGCGGAATTGTGATACTAAAATTTACTAAAGTTAGAAGTTATTATTTCTTATGTTACTAAAAGTTTCTTTACTACAACACTGAGTTATATTCTAAGAATACAAAACCTTATTCATTTTATTCTAGTCCGATGAGAATTGTGTTAGTTCTAAAAGTAATTTTGTCCATAATTTTTTTTTCTGCACATTATATGTTCAGTAAATTTCAGAATATATCGTATGGTTTTAATATGAAGGAACTCGAATTAACTATTTGTCTGAAGAAGTTGCTACTTGAGAGAAGGTAGATATAATTATTACTTGATATTAGATAATTAAGTTTGTTAGTAAGATTAATATTTATTAAAATCCTTATTAATATAATTTTATTGTCATATCATTTTGTTTATACATATATATAAGCACTTGCCTACATTGTATCCTGAAATGAAATGAATGAATCACCTCCCCTATTATTAATATATCGAGTGTTTTTACATCTCATATCTAGCTACTTTCTCAAATTTTACGTTTCATTAATATAAGGAAATAGGGAAATTTTTTTTTTTGAAAAATTAATAGCCAAATATCAACCCCCAGAATTGTCAAAAGATTCTTTACAAGGGATGAATATAGATTCTGAATCAATTACACGGGTATCATTTGCGCAATTGCTATTTTATCACAGAATACTATATAGAAATGATCTGATAATACTTTTCTCATTTATCACATTTAGTAGACAAATTAACTGTAGAATATCAATTTATACGTATATTACAGTTACATTCTGCTCATGTCCCGGACACCGAAGATAGGTTTTCTTCTTTTTTTTTTTTAGTTTTGGCTTTTTGTATATTTATATTATTTTGTTTTTGGTTATGAACAGAGTTTAAGTATATGAAAATGCAGAAATGATATTGTCAGACGAAAAGAGTTGTTCTCAAAATAATTATAGTTTTAACGACACTTTTATATTTATTCACAAACAGTTATTAATTTTAAAGAGATTTATTGCGCTGGTAGCAATATCTTCTTGCTCCGGCAATCTATATATATATATATATATATATCTTCTACAAAAATAATATATAACATCATGTACT
This sequence comes from Centella asiatica, assembly GCA_014636745.2. Taxonomy (NCBI): domain Eukaryota; kingdom Viridiplantae; phylum Streptophyta; class Magnoliopsida; order Apiales; family Apiaceae; genus Centella; species Centella asiatica. The sequence goes on from CM025786.1 coordinate 16,115,456, forward strand.
AATTACAATAGTACAATAATTGCTAGACGAACCTAGACCGTAAGCGAAAACAAGGGTTTAATTAGAAATTAACACATTAGATGGAAGAAGGCGATAGGTTATTGGGGGTCGCCTAGAAATTAACGAACAGATTAATTGGAGTGGGCAGGAATTTTGACAAGAGTGAGTAATTATGTTTTCTGGGACTGAACCATGTTCACCATATTGATGGCAGCAGTCCTCCAATCCAAGGTATTGATGTATTGTGCCCTCCCTATAAGCCCTTTAGCTTTATCCAAAAAGTCCAGCCCCTTCTTTTGAATTTGTGCTGTCTTGGGACATTTTAACAAGCTGATATATGTTTCCAAATCATGAACACAAGATGGATTGTTTATCATGAAAAAGTCAAGAGCTATTTCAACCCCCACATGGGCATAACATGAGCAGCTCCATGGGAACTCAATTTTCTCACCTAAAACCCTAAAATTCTCATTGAAAACTACCCCTGGCATCTTTGTGATCGGATCGTTTACATTCACTATTCTCAGAACTTTGATCTCCAGTTCATCACATCTTTCCTTGAATCTCAAGTTTCCTACTCGTGGCCCTCCGAAGGAGAAGACTGCGATTGGGATTTTATAGTTGGAGTCAACTCGGTTCATTTCGAGCTCAGCAATGTCATAAGCTAGTAACAGTGCAAGTGAACTCCCCATGCTGTGGCCTGCCAATGTTATACTCATTTCCTCACCTTTATATTTGTTCAATAACCTTGACACCTCCGAAAGCAGCTGCTCTCGACAGCTTCTTACTCCAAACTTGTTATCACTTTCGTTGGAAGTGTACAGGCTCAAAAATCCAGCTTCAACTTTCACTTGAGGACGCGGATTGTGAGGATCAAGGCGAGCTGGAATCAATGAGTTCATGAAGTTTGCTATCCATTCATGATTCGTCACGGTTCCTCGGAATGAAACCATAACATCTCTCCTTCCTAGCCTCTTCACCTCCTCATCCGAAGAGACAGCGACATATCCAATCCATCTGCCACAACATGGATTATTTTGTGTGGGAATGGTGATGTCTGGCGTCGCGTAAATGTACTTGGTTACTTCATATCCAGAATCTGCCAAGCCAACTTTACTCAACAAGCTTTGCTTCCCATATTTGCAGTTCAAGTATCTGTTGCTGCTAGGATTAAGGTCAAATGCCTTGTAACAAGCCGCCACGAATTCCCCATACCTAATGATTTCTTGTTGGAGAAGAGGGTCCAAGGGTTTCACCAGATTTTCCCAGTTGTTTAGCCCTTGGACCTCTCTCCAGAAACGAGCCAAGCATGAGCTTGTCCGAGCAACTTTGGTTGCCAATACTCTAGGTGCAATCCCACAAGCAACAACAATTGATTGTCTAGAGACAGTTTCACTCATTTTTCCCATTGGGAGATTAAATTGCACAAGAGAACAAGGAGTTGACACTCTATCATCACCAACAGATGCAACAAACTTCATGCTTGTGTTTCTCATATTTAGCATTGTGTAGAGTGTGAGGAGCAAGCTTGAGTGTAGTGGGACGAGTAATATATGTGCGTACTTATTTATATTTATATACGTAAAAAAAAAATATCCATAACAACCAATTACTTGTTATTGAAGATAATTATCGAATATTAACCTAATAAAAGCTGTTTTACAAGATTTATAGTAAATTTTATAACAAGTTTTTCATTGTCGAGAAAAATATTATTGTCATATGTATATGTGTGTGTGTGTATATATATATATATATATATATTTTGAGAGAGATGGATTATTGTCACACACATATATATAGAGAGAGAGAGAGATGGGAGGAGGGGGGGTGGATTATTGCTAGTTTGTTTGTCACGGTGACACATCTGGCGAAGGTTTAGAAAAAAAAAAGGGTATGTTTGGTAAGTATTGACTCGGATCTTCAAAATTTCATGATTTTAATTGAAGGGGTCACACTAGGCATTAAGAATTAAATATCTTTATGTTTGTACACACACAAACACACGTGCATTTGTGTGTGGTCGGTTGTGTTTTTGGTTAAGTTACTGCGGCTGCGTTCAAACAAAAGCAAGAATACATGTATAATATTTTAATATTTTTAAATTTAATAATGTTTGGTGGTTGACTTGCAATTAAAACTTTGCAAGAATTATGAGAAGTGAAAAAGAATGTCTCGAACAGGTAGGAGAGATTGAGAGAGTAGGTGGGCCCCATGGGCCAGCGTTTGTTCATTGTTGGCAATGATTTCCATGCAAACTAATTATTTATATTTGCATTGTGTAATTTCATATTCAAATTTTACATAAAAGTCAAAGTTTTAATGTGAAATGTTTACATCTTCAACATTTTCTCTTCATTTTATTGAAAACGGCTGATATTTTCTGAACCACCAGATCTTACTTGAATCATACTTCATGAAACCCTATTTCTGCTTCGAAAACTTCTTTTTATTCATTTAATTATTACACCTCGTATTAATGCCCAAGTTTTCTCTGGTCTGCATAAGACAGCAAATGATGTAGCTAGGAATTGCTTAAATCTTATTTCACATGGGTTGTCCACTTATGTAAAATTTCAAAAACTAAATTGCAGGATTGTAGCTTTAAATCTTTGGATCCTCTAGCAGAATCCTTTCTGGGGTATGCCCCTGTGTTCTTGTTCTCGCTTTTTTCTTGTTTATACTAATTTCATTTAACAAAAAAAATAAATTAATATTATGTTTCTGATTAAAATTATATGTCCAAATACTAAAAAAAAATTTAATAAATTTTTAATAAAATAAGAAAATTGTAATGAAAATTTTAGAAAATATAGCTTTGTAATAAATAAATAAAAAATATTATGCAAGTGTAACTCCTTCTGTAAAACAAATATTATTTTTGAATGTAACTCTTTTTTTAAAGGAACAAATAGACTATATTTTTAATCAAATCCGTTCTACTAAAATAGTTATATAGATCTAATTTTCTTTCATTACCATACCATACTTTTAAAAATTTATCGTTAGAATTTTCTTATCTTTTCATTCTTTTACTTAATAATAGATTTCATAAAGAAAGGTTATGGAATATATTTACATATTATAATTTCAATATATAGATTTAAATAAAAAATATAAATTTTATATTTATTATAAATATTTTTTTTTGTGAAATAAAGAAGGTACAATACATTAGGCAAGAGTCGAGGATAACACCACACGACTTAATAATATCTTCTCTTTCAAAAAAATAGTTACATTTTGATTTTTGATAAATATTAGAATTTTATGTTTGATTAAGAATTACATATATAAATAATATATTTTTCTCATGAAATTTAATCTTTAATATGAAGATCGTAATGATAATTTTTAAGAAACTATTGCATTGTAATGAAAAAAATATGTAAATATTACTCTTTTCAACCAAATTTCTTGAATATTGTTCTTCTTCTTCATTTTTTTTTTTTAAGAATGAGTGGAGTATTACCTCTTTCACGTTATTTCCACACATTCTTCAAGAATTGTCCAATTCCATTTACGACGTAAAGACACGAAGAACTAGACTCTTGACTTAAATTCTCGTGTCTCCATATAAATAACCTTGGACTATTTTATTTTTTAACACATTTCTTTTAGGATGGATAAGTATTTTATTTGATTGATTTCTTATCAAATAAATTAAACCATTTGAGTTTTTATTTATCATTGCAACAGACCTCGCTACTTCTTCCATCTATACATAAGTCACGTCTTAAGAGATAATGTTTGCCCATATTTATGGGATCTCATTATTTTCAAGAATGAATTAATACCTGGCCTTTTCCTATTTTTGCCCTAATTAATATGTTTAGGTAACTGCACTATATAAAACTCACGAGACAGATTAAAATCTATTAAGTTAAAGGTATATTAGGTAAAATTAAACAATTTCTTATGATATTTGTATAGATTTATGTATTTAACGATATCTATTTAATTATATAAAAAGTTGTCGAAAGACTTCTCTAATTAGTACTTTATTACTTTTATTATTTCTTAGGTTTTGTTATTACTATCTGTAGAATAGATTATTTTTTAGAATTATTACTTTCTTTTATTCATATTTGTAGAAGAGGGACGAGAATTAATCCAACCCAAAATATATATTAAATTTAAAAATTTTAAATGATGATATAAATATCATTGCATCACTATATATACCTAATCCTCTGTGGTTGATAACTTACATCATTATGTTATGTATCGCGATTTCTATGCGTCATTAACTTTGTTATCTTATGATATAAAGCATGTCTCGGTATATAATTAACTGGAAATCATTTGAGTTGAAACGTAAAATTTGAGAAAGTAGCTAGATATGAAAAGACACTAAATTATATTTTAAAGATAATATCTACACTATAAAAATAAATTCTACTTAAAATATACAAACCAGAAAAAGAAAAAAAACAAGAGAGAGAGAGGTGATCGTGGGGGGAGTAAATAACTACACTTAATTAAAAACAGAGCGTCTGTTTTTCCTCCGCCGTTTGAGACTAACCCA
>CM025786.1:16127050-16160101 GCA_014636745.2 Centella asiatica
TATATATATATATATATATATATATATATATATATATATATATATATATATATATATATATATATATTTAAATTAAATATTTTGTGATCTCTCTTGTGGCACTTTTTGAACGATGGTTTTATCATTATGGGATTTCTGCTAATTTGAATCATTGACTTTTGTTGAACTAGAAACATTCAACTATGCTACTGCTCCCTGAAGCTATATATATATATATATATATATTTAAATTAAATATTTTGTGCTCTCTCTTGTGGCACTTTTTGAACGATGGTGCTATCTATTATGGGATTTCTGCTAATTTGAATCACCAACTTTTGTTGAACTAGAAACATTCAACTATGCTACTGCTCCCTGAAGCGCGTGCCGTCCAAAATCGACCACTAAGCATGTATGATTACTCCGTCCGTCTTAAAAAAAAAGAAAGTAATATTTAAAAATAAAATTTACTTTAAAAAAAATAATATTTGTATAAATTTTTTAATATGAAAATATATTTTTTAATATTTATTATTACAATCTTCTTATTTTATCATAAAATTTCATTACAAAAAATTAATTATTCTCACTAGTCATTAAACTCGTACTATGTACGGAAATTAACTTTTTTTCTTATTTTAAATATATAATTTTAGGTAAAGTTGTTTAAATAATATTTTAATGACTTTATTTTCTTGTACTTAATCTATTTTTTTAAATGAGTGATATGCAAAAATAAATATTTTTTAATAAAATATATTATATTTTCATAATATTTTTATTAAAGTGGTATTTTTAAAAATAATTTGTCAGTGTAATCGTCTTATGTTATAATTAAATTTTTTGTACAAATTTGATGATTAAATTTATTATTTGATCATGTAATTTAGAATTAACATATAATATTATTATATGTCTAGATCTAAAATATAAATTTTATTTGTCATTTAATAATCGAGTTTGGCTAATGATCTATTTCCCTAAACTTTTCTCAATCCATCATATCAATTTGAATATAAATTATTTTATATAATTGTAAACATACTAACGAATAGAAGATGAGAAAAAATAAGATGGAGTGTCAAGTTTCACATAATTTGACTATGTAAAACACATGATTTTAACAATTAAAAAAGATTAAACCTAAACTATTTAAATTATATTAAATTTTCACTATTAATATGAATATATTTTTCATAGTCAATTTGGACGAAACTCGATGCACTATCCTATTTTTCCATGCTCGCTATTAAGGATGAAATTTTATGTTTTTAAAGTAATTTTTGTGTATTTTATAATTTTTCTTCTAGTTTATTAAAACTAAAAAGTTTCACTAAATTGAATTATAGGATTTCAAAATTTTATTTTGTGTGAAGTGAAATGCATTTATAGTCTTAAAATTGAGAAAATAGTAGATAATTTTTATAATACAACTCTTAGAACGGAAGAAATCCTATAAATCGAACTATAAGATTAATGGAAAAATAAGAAATTTAAAGTGATAATTGACATCTTTTTTATTAAAATAACAAAATAAAGTTTATGGTTCAAATATTAGTATAGCCTCAATAAATACATATGCAATTGATTCTTAATTTTTCTAGTTATATATATATATATATAAACTCAAATGTGAAATCTTTTTATGAAACACAGGGATTACTATTTACTATGTTGCGTTTGGTTTATTCAAACAAACATAACACAAGACTATATGGAATGAATGAATACTTATAAAAGATTGAGAAAGAAGGGACGAACAAAAAATAATAAGGAATTTCAAAATTAAAAAGAAAACCATATGATGCGTATAAAATTATAATTGTGAGAGGACCAATCACAAAATGATCGAAAAATAGAATTGAAGCTATACACTAGACAGCGAAGTCAAATAAAATAATAAATGAATTTTATATAGGTTCTATTTGTTTCAATTATATTTACCATAACTTAAAATTTTTAAAATTAAAACAAATGTGATCATTTAAAATGATGAAAACAAATTGTATGTATGTGTAAATATATTCTACTTTATGTTTGTCCAACCAAATACTTCTTTAGAATCATTAATTATTATGCACTTCCTTCTATAGTTATATATTTTTAGTGTTATAAAAATTTATGTAAAGGTCGATCTTTGGACGATTTCTATCACTTAAAAGATCTCTTAAAGATACTCAAAAATATTTTTTAAAAAAGATGCCTAAAATTAAGTATAATTTTTTTAAGAAAAAATAAAATAATTATTTTATTTTTATTTCATTTCTTACTTTAACCGGTAAATCTCTTTTCCTCTTTAAATTAAAAGCACACACTCAAAATTTATATCGGTCAAAAAAGAGAGACAAATGTACTATTAGTATGTCTATTTAATCTTCATGTTTAAATGTTCATGAGACGCCATTTTAAAGACAAAAATAGTATAATTGATTTAATTTTTCATGAATTTTCTTCCCGTCGGTGAAGAAAACACGCCTTACGGTACAAGTTATGTGGTTTAAATTCTTAATTTGTAAATTAGTAATTATTGAAGTGAATTTTTAATTAGTCATTGTGTATGATACTCCTTTCGGTTCTTTTTAGAGTTGGGTTTTTTTATTAGTTTTTCTCTTATTGTAAGGTAAAGTTAAATTATTTTTTCTACTACCCTTTTCGTTACATGAAAAATTATATAAGGGCAACTATGTAATAATATCAATAATTTTAAAAAAACGATATTGTCAAAGTAAAAAGTATGTCATCAGAAAATTTTAATATTTAGTGACAAATCACTTTTAGTGTCACTTATTGCTATGACAACATACATATTATTCTAACAATATTATTATACTTATTAATTATTGATCTTAATATGTGCAATTTAAGATTAGGAAAAAAATGTATTAATAAAAAACTGAGAGAATATGAATAAACTCTCACTATATAATTACTCAATCAATTTTATAATATTTGACATTTGATTCTTTTACACGTAAATTTATGTAAATTTTTATAAATCTTAAATTTTTTATTTTAGTTAAAATTTTCCTTCATATTAATTCTTGTTCAAAATATTTTTATTATTAATTCTTTTTAAATATTTAACATATTTGCACTCTGTTTTGTTGTTAGTGATTGCCTATTGTTAAAACCTTAGAACCCTAGCTTCCAGGTTGTGGCAATTGTACTTGTTGAACACTATCGGTCATTATTTTTCTTTTAACACATTCCAGGCGACGGAATTGCTAGTGGACTAAAAGTAGAAGATAAATGAAAGGGTAAATCTATAGATTATAGTGTTCGCGCTTTGTTATCCATTTGAGTAATTTTGTAACCTTTGTTTCTCAATGTTGTGGAACCTTTTGTTGTAAGATGTAGGTTAAAAACGAAACTAATGTCAATTATATTTTGTAACAGTTATTAAGAACTTGGTTTCAAACTCTGAGGAATGATGATGACTATTCATTTGGGTTAGTTATTATAAGTGATAGGATCAGTCCATGAGATGTCGACGTCGACATTGTCTCTAGCTTATTATTTATTTTATTGTTTAATAATGTTATTTATTTTGTTATTATTATGGATTTATTAGTATTGAACTTCTTATTTTTTTTATTTAGAGACACACTTGTTAACGGGTTAGGGTTTCGTTTGTTTCACTTTTAAATTGTTGTAATGGCTACCTACATCAAAATTGACTATTATTGAATTTTTAGTATATTATATTGGTTGTGATTAATAGTTTATGCAATTGGAAAACTCCAGGGGTAAAAATTCTTTGCACTTGAATCTCCTTAGATTTTCAAGTCTTGTTTAATTCTCTGTTAAAATACACTTAGTTCTTTAAATGAGCCTTGTCCTACATCATATTTGGGAAATTCTTGGGAATCCGTTACCACTCTGGCTATTGTTAAAAACACACATCTGACATCGTCAAATTCGACGCATCCGAAACATCGTCAAATTGTCGGACCCGACGACATCAGTCCAATGTCAGAAACTGTCAGATCGTCAGGCCGACCTCGCAGGAACCATCACTTGCAGTCGCTGGAAAGACCAGTCACGAAATCTGCTTGTTGCAGACATTGCTTCTTGCTGTTCTAACCTCTGTGTTGTTGTTAATGTAAGTTTGGTTATCAAAAGGAGGTAACCTAAACCCAGTTCTTTTAAAATTATGTGATATTCCCAAACTAACCCCACAATCGTTGGCCTTTTCAATTCTAGCCCCTTTAGTTTAGATAACTTTACATAAGCAGCCTCTTTACCTGTATCTTTGTATTTCAATTGTCAGTAGGTCCATATTTAAATTTAAAAAAAAAAGATTAATAGCAAGTTTCAATATTTATATTGCTTGTGAATTCTTTCGTTCATTAGTACTAACAAATTTTAAGAGCTTGTTTTGGATTTTATTCTTTTAAATTACGTAATTATTCTATTTTAGTGTCATATCACTAATTATTCTATTTTAGTGTCATATCACTTTTTTATTCTCGTTAGCTTTGGGTATTATGATTGCTTTCGCGTAGCTTATAATTTAATTGATCTCATTAGATTTCTAAATTATCTCAACTTTGTATTTTGTATCTTAAGTATACTTACATCATTACTACCTGCATTGCAACTCATTATAATTCAACTATGACACAAGAAACTTTAGCCCAATTAGTTGCCCAATTAGCCAACATGGAGAGGAATTTCGGTGAAGTTAGAATGCAAATAACTGATGTATGTCTGATAGAGGTAATGCCATAAAACATCAAGTTAACAATGAGGAGAATGAGGGCTGGAATAGCATAGGCCTGGAAATAGAGGTAAGAACAATAGGGAGCTTTCTATTACGATTACCCTTGTGACGATTCCAAGAAAGTTAGAGTAGATGCCACAGATTTCGATGGTAACTCTAACCCTAATGTGTTCCTTGATTGGCTTTTTGCCATGTAGAGATTTTTTGAGTGGCACGAGATGTTTGCTAAGAGTATGGTTCGTTTTGCCAAGATGAAACTGATAAAACAAGGCGCCGTGATCTAGGCTACTGTTGAGAGAGACTTGAGGCGTTTACGTGAGTCGCCCATACAACATTAGGCTGAGAAGAAAGCTCATCTAACAAAAAAAAGTGTTCCCTTAGGATACATGGATAGACTAATGGATGATCAAGATGGCCTTACTCAGAAAAACATGTATGTTGCAGATTATCATTATGAGTTTCGCAAGTTGGTCCATGTGTGTGAGTTAGATAAGAATGATAGGAAGACTCTGTCTCGATTTAAGAATGGATTGCGACATGAGATTATATCTTACAACATGTGGTACTTAGAGGATGTTTACCAGCATGGCCTCGAGTATGAGATTCGATTGAAGAATGCTCCTTCTGGAGTGCATCTTCATACTTGGCCTATTTATGATAGGTTAGTAGTCATATTATTGCACCAAGTAGGAATTTTTTCTCACCACAAACTTCTAGGGCTGGAAACATTGTCTAATGTCCCGTTAGAGATGTAAGTAAAGGCAAGGGCCCAACATCTTTTTTCCAGTCTAGGAACACAGAGACGTGTTTGACATGTCATCAGGTGGGCCACAAGTCCTTTAAGTGTCCTACTAAACAACACGTGGGAATTTTTGAGGGTGATTACAAGGACGTGTTAGAGCTCATCGGCGAGGGAGAGTATGTTTCTCAAGATGAGGAGGAAAATGAGGCTGAAATTCAAGTAGGAGAGATGAGATCTATTTCGGAAGGTCCGAAGAGAGAAGATGATTGGAGGAGGACCACCATTTTTCACACTTAAAGTAGGGTAGGTGCAATTTTCTATAGACTAATTATTGATGGGGGAAGTTGTTTAAATGTGATTGCTAAGTCTGTTTTTCCACGAATGAAGCTAAAGGTAGAGCCACACCCCTAGCCTTATAGTGTCACCTGGATCAACAAGACATCAATTGCTATATCTAAAATGTGTCTAGTTTTGATCCACCTTCAGAGATATGAGAAGAGTATATGGTGCGATGTCCTTCTTATGAATGTTGCACATATCCTATTAGGGAAACCTTGGTTATATGATCATAAGCATTGTACCTGAATTAATATTGAGGAGTTTTGTCGGCTTGATTCCTTTCTTTTGGAGAGATATACGACTTTCACCTTGGATATATGATCATAGGTTTATTGAAAATTTAAAGGTGTTATTCTGTAACTACATGAGAAGTGAGTACACAATTTAAACTGGCGGAACGTTTAACAAACATTCGACCCGATGACTAAATCACAAATAAAATTATCACAAAACATTTAAAGTCATAGTACATGTCGACGAAGATTGAAATTAGTGAATTTGGAACGTTTTTTTGTTTAGTAATATTATTATTTTTATTAGTGTGGACTTAGGAGTACTAGATTTCTTATTTTGTTTATTTAAAGGCCCGCTTATTATTAGGCTTAGGATTTCGTTCTTTTCCTATTTATATCATTGCAGTGACTACATCCAACACACTAGATTATTATTGAATTTTTCGCATATTTTATTGGTTGCGATCAATAATTTTCTCCCTTCTACGTTTGGAAAACCCTAGGAGTAGATATTCTTCCACGGTTGAATTTGTTTAGATCTATTCTTTTACACTTAGTTCTTTAAATTCAGCCGTGCCATATATCAACAATTTAAGAAACTGAAAAATTCATAATGTAATTACATAGGTTTATTAAAATTTAAAGTTGCTATTTTGCGACTACACGAGAAGTGAATACACAATTTAAACTGGCGCCACGTTTAACAAACATTCGATCTGATGACTAAATCATGAATAAAATTATCACAAAACATTTAAAGTCATCGTATGTGTTGAGAGATTTGAAATTAGTGAATTTGGAACCTTTTTTTTAAAAGTGGACAACATGACATTTCTCGCAAATACTCAATTACTAAACACGAAATAAATGCTTGAGCAAAACTAATGTTAATACAACATTATAAAACATCAGCTATGTAAAGATTGTAATGTTAAATTGATTTAAACAAAAATGGCAAAAAGTTGAAAAATGTTTTATGATAGAAATTTGCCATTTTTGGAAATGAAATTTAATATATATAAAATGAGAAGGTGAACCCTAGCAGCCACCTTAACACTCACAACTCATCACAAATCTGAAAATTTTCACTAAACTAGATCTAAGATTGAAAGCTCAACTAGAGGTGCAAGTATGGAAAATCTTCACTAGAATATCTACAATCTTGAGGTAACTTATTTATTTTTGTTTTAAGTTATGTTTAATATATTTACATAATCAAATATTAAAAAAATTTAGGATCACAACACATGAATCCTTGCATTTTTTGAAGTTGAGATTGATTTGTTATGATTTTTCTAAGTCGATAAACATGTATGAAATATACACTACTGCAGTCTGTTAGCTCTTGTTTGTCTGATAGTAGTGTAGCACCATATGATTGACCATCTTAGACCAATTTTGACTCGCTAGATGTCCCCCATTTCAAAACCAAACTCAGACTTGACAGTCCCCGTGATTCATTGCCTTGCTTCGAACATGGTAATTTATGACCTGTTAATCAACAACCTAATTCATGTTGGCTGAAACTTGGAGCACATGGGTAGAGTATTGGTGCGTGGGTTTTGGGTGCTGCACGAGTTATTGTGGACACCGAATGTGTGGTGCTACTGAAATTGTATGTGTGTGTATATTTTGGGTGCGTGTTTTTGTATTTGGACTGAGGAGTGTGTGCATCGTTCGAAGACTTGAGTGGATATGTTCGATCTGTAAATGTGTGCTTGGGGAAGGAACCTACAGACAACGACAGGGAGCAGTGATCGAGAGAGGGGGAGAAGATGAAGGACGACTAAAAATGGAGGAACGGAGGTGGCGACAGAAGGACACGACGGCTCACGCTGCCGGGGATGGCAGCGCCGTTGATGGTGGCTGCTGCTACTACGTTATAGCCGTTGCTATTTGTTGAAGTAGAAAAGGTTATGGTTTGGGGTACTCTCGTTGGGTCAGCACCAACTTGTTAAAAAAAGAAAGAAGAAACTAACTAGCTTTTGTTAAGTACCAACCCAAACCAATTTCATCAGCTTAACATTAGTAGTAGATGTCTTCACAAACTCAAGAACTTGTTACAACCTAATGTGGGTTTGACCCAATTCGAAAATCTCAAGGGAGAAAAATAAATATAAAGTAATGAATATACATCCAAATAATTATATTACATGTTGGGGTTACATGTGTGGACATGTATGAATATGTTTATGTATCATATACACACAAAAGTAATATAAAATGCTATAGAATTATTAAATGATTATTACTTATACCTAATTAGTTTAAGATTGCCATTAATTAATCAAGGATTATTTTATAAGTCACTTGACACTTAATTAAGAATAGTTATATAACTAATTAAGAAATCATTTAAGGTGAAAAATATAATATAAAAAAATAATAATTTATTAAAGTATAATTATTAATTAATCAATTAATAATTAAGTTTAATTACTCTCTTTGATTAAGATTAATTAGAGATAATTAAAGAATAATTAAAGGTTGGTTAGAATGTAACTAAGAAGGTTTGAGAGATAACGAAGGGTTAATTAAGGGATGATTAGAAGTAATTAATTGTAATTACCCTAACTAAGCCAAATTTAATTAATAAATAAATGAGTAATTATTCAACAATAATTAATAAATAATTAGAGGATAATTAGATGTAATTAATTATGATTGCCCTAATTATTTTAAGTTTAATAATTGAATAATTAAGTGATTATCTAATAATAATTAGTAAGTAATTAAGAATGATTAGAGGGTGATTAAAGGATGCTTAAGGAATAATTAAGAGACAATTAAAGTTTAATTAGAGAGTAATTAAAAACTAATTAAGCCTTTCTAAGTACAAGTAATCAAGATAAATTAAGGGCAACTACCTTACTTGAATTGTAATATCTAAATAATAATTTAATAAATCCCTAAACCAATCAAGGGATGATTAATTCAGACCAAGAGTTAGATAATCAAAAAACACTTATACGTACAAGTCAATATTTGGTCGCACCGGCCCTTGTACCTTAGCCAATTATCAGGGACTGCAAACAAGATAGACTTAAACGAATTACTTAATAATCAATCAACATATATCACTTCTTCGAGGGACATAGTTTAACTACGATATGTCTAAGAAGGGACCCAAGTGAGATTCTAGAGACTATAATAAGTCTAAGGCAACTTAATATAAGTTAGTGCACACATTTTAGGCACAACACCAACATAAATATGTACTCACATGATGACATATGTTAATTAAGTCATTTTATGTTGTATATGACAAAGATATTCTCACTTAAAAGGTTGAACGTACAAGTTAAGGGTATTATTTAGCTGCAGAACGAGGCAAGTATATAATCATTTCTCCTTTATTTTTTAATACCCATAATCTTTGCTTTGTTATGCGTAAAATGATATGATATAATTTCATTCATGAATGTGTATGCTGCGTTTTCGTTTCTGCTAGCATATTATGAATGATCATGTACAAATATATTAGAGCTTTGATTATCTAATCATTGTTTTAATATTTTAATGACATATATGTACCAAAAATGAGAATGACATGTTTTTACTGGGTCATACGACATGGTTGGCTGGAAGAAAGGAAATGTGTTGACTTGTTCTGTCACTTGTCCTAAAGCTTTTATAGTGACTATGTACGTTCACACACTAAAACATTGTACTATTATAATTTGGTCAACTGTACACAGTGTGGTTAGCAAATCTAATGATTAGCCCCCTAGTGGATATCATTTCAAGAAAGATATACATATGTTGAGACCTATCTTTTTTAAAAGAGAATTACATGTTTATCATCAGTGATCCTCATAATTTCATTGTAGATTCCGAGGCATCGTATTATTTCAACGAGCTTAACAAACAAAATTAAACATTTATTAGCATTTTAGAACTACCTTTTGAGTCTATATATTTGCTAAGCGTAAATCGCAAATTCTTGTTGAGTTTAATGGTTTACAGGATATGGTGCAAAAATCTGAATCTTCTGTCAAGGGAAAAATAAAAATGATTAGATATTGAGCTTCACATTGATCATGTGGGTAGTCACCAAGGAATGAAGGGTTATATAGAGATTTTACAATATTTTGGACTATAATTTAAGGACACCTTAGCTTTCGCTGACATTATACTATTTCAGTTTGTAATAGCTCACAAATAATATTTTAGCTTTATTTATGTTATGAATAGATGTGATATTATTTGTTTCCCCTCTATTGACGGTGTCCTCATCTTGTACGAGATTTTTGGGCTGTCACAATTAGTACTAGAGAGAAGGTTACGACAGAAAGTGTTTTGTAAGAAGCATTGCCAGTGAACCGCATCAATACATCAAGGGTACTACGGTACCCTCCAGTTTAGTTAAACAGAGAAATTATATGGATTTGGATCCATAAACCAAGGTTAAACGCTAGCTAGTAAGACTGAAACCAAATGCTCTTCATTAGAGACACAACACTTGCATACATTACATCTATACTGAACTGCTGAAATTTCATAGAATCTATTAATATTGCGTTAAGCGAGAAGTGCTTAACAATTTTATGTATTACATTAGATTATGGTTGGAAGAGGAAGACCAAGAAGGCCGAGGAGGATCGTTCCCCTCAACGATGTGTTGAGAACTGAGAGGATTGCTCGGGTAGAAGAGAACCGTGTCCAAGGAAACTCCAATCACTTCAACAATTAATGTCCTGATTGAGGACGGGGAGTCAGAAAGCGTAGTTTAACCAGTTCAAGGGAACAACAACAATCCACCCCCGCCACAACCAAACCCAATCAACAACAATAACGCCGCTGGGAATGCAGTCGATAACCCACTCGCATAGTTCCTTTAGATCATCCGAGATGCAGTGGCCGCAAACCAATCAGCTCCACCACCACCCGAACCACCGCTACATGTTGTTCAGAGATCAACTCTAAGGGAGTTTACCAGCATCAAACCACCGGTGTTCGACGGGAAGGGAGGATCCAAAATAGCACAATACTGGCTAGACGAAACTGAGAAAGCATTCGAAATAATTCTTGTTTGAACATTCAAATTTTCTTGTTCCCACTAGAAAAATCCATAGCTTTCAAATCTAAAATACAAAAACTGTTTGATCATTTCTTAAATGACAATTAGGATTTGTACAATTGCATTAAATGTGTAACAATTATTCAAAATATTCAAAAAAATTCAAAACAAAATGTTCAAAAAAATTCAAAAAAAAATATTTCGACCCATCATTAATTTTATGTAATTATTAAATTATAAATATTTACAAATATTTATCGGTTCTATGCACATGTTTAGAAGCTGGTGTGAACAAGAGTAACACAACTATTACTTGACCGTGCTACCTAAATTTCATTGTGTTATTCAATTTTTAGAATTGCTTAATTCTATAATTTAAGTTTGTATTTCCTCGCAAAAAAGAATTTATGCATTGAGTTCATGTAGTAAAGTTACACATATAATTACATACCATTTTTTGTGGCACCAATGTGAAAGCTCTAAATGACTTGAGCTCTTTCACATATTCCTTTGGTTTTTCTTTTTCTTCCGATTTCAACTGCATACGATCAATTCTTCTGTATGAAAATAACTAATGTGGTTCCTCAAGTAACAAAATGACTAAGTTTTCATTCAAATAGAATAAGTTTTTATTGTATAATTTATTTACAATACCTCAATATTCCACATATTTTGCTACTCTTCCTTTCTTCAAATAAGTAATTAATTACTAACCCAATGTAATTCCAAATTGCAATCTTTCTAAACAAACTTTACTACATTGATATCACTTCTTTCTTCCATGATGCAATTTTACACTTTGCTTGCATCCACATGAGCAATGCTCAAGGTCCATGTTAAGTTTCTGGAGGATAAAAAGGAAGAATTAGTATATGAAAAGTCATGTTAAATTGACAAAGTATTAATTATTAATTTATGAATAGAATTTAGAATTTATATGATTAATACTACTTATTCAACAAATTCGATTGATTGATACGAGTTGATTTTCTGTTACGATAAATTGATGAAACAATAGCCAGTCCAATAGCTGCTTCAGCGTCTGCAATAGCTATAACAAAAATTGAAAAAATGGCTCCTTTTAATTGATGACTATCAAAAAAATCAGAAAATATTACAAAATTGATATTAACTACATTCAAAATAAGTTCAAGACACATAAGGCCCTTACATAAAACTACTAGTTGACAGAAAGAGCATAATTTTGATAAAAAAGGATTGAATGAATTTCATGCGTAAAACAATAATTCTTCCATCATAGTATTTCAATTAATCAACTAACCACCATTAGCTTTAAGACAAGTAACGAAGAAAAACTCATCACTATTAGTCGCAGAATTTACAAACTTATCTTTCTATAAAAAACCAATAAAAGATCTTATCCCTATAAATTTCCTACTTTTATTCAATTTGATTCAATATCACTTATCTTTTCTTCAATTATAATTTAATTTGTAATCAAATACAATTCTTCTATAATAAAACTAATTAATTTGAAGTATTGATTTTTAAATATTTTTGTAATCAAAATATTTTACAAATTCTCAACTAAAAATATAATATTATATGATACAAAAAATATTTTTATAAAATAAAATATAATATCTTTTGGTGCAAACATAAAAAAGTTATAAAATAATATTTAAGATAATTTTTTTAAAAAAAAATAAAGAAAAAAAAGTATTATCGTTTCAAAAAAATGAAGACAAATTAATTTAAAAAATCATAAAAATTTACAAATCCTCCGTAATATAATTATAGTAAAGTATTGTGACTGAATTTAAATAACTATAGACTGTACATTTAATAAACAAAATATTTTCATTTTTCATGGCACAAAAAGTCTTTTTCTTAATCTAAATATTTTTTTAGCACATCTCCATGTAATATACTTATTACAAAAACATATCAAAGTACAACTTTAATTATCTCTGTGTCCAAATTTAGCTAATTATTGGTTGCAAACTTATAAAAAATATTATTAATTTTCATGAAACAAAAAAAAAATCAATAATGCAATATAGTTCTTTAAAAAAACTATCATTGCCATATATCAAATTACCGTGCTCCAGACGGGTTAAAAAGCTAGATGAAAAGTAATATGTCGTCCATTACGAAATAAATGATACATTTAGGTTTTTAAATCAAACTAGTATTTAAGGCACACACAATGCACTTATAATTTATAATTCGTATAGAACCTTCTAGATTACTCTCTGAAGTTGACCAATAATTCTTATAGAAGCCTAATTTTTCAGCTATTATCATTTTTCATACACATGTTATTTGAATAGGCTACTCTCAGCGCTCCAATATACTAAGGTAAATCCATATTGACCGGAAAATCCAAGCTATTAGTCTAAGCCACAATATTATCTTGGAGATTCTTTCTTGACCTAACTACAAGAAGTTGGTTTTATAATACTCAAAGATAAAACGTAGAACGTAAAAAAGATCATAGAAATTACTTGTGTTAGAACTTAGTTTAGTTATAACAAAGATTTGATTTTTTTTTTTTTCGAGTAATCACGTGACCTTGTATATTAAGTCTTCCATTCATATATTTAAGGCCAATGTAAGTCACTTTCCTAACATGTGAAAACCAACACATTTCGCCATTTTACATATGAGCTTGAACATTGTTTCCCTTATCAAGTGTGAGTCATCACTGTCAACCGGGTGGCACTCTATGATAATTATCAACATTAGCTCTAATATTACCAAGTTGCTTCGAAGTCAGGGGCTTCATCGAACTGAACTAATATGAAGTTAGACCAATCTCAACCCAAAACTCTAAGCTATTATAGGTGTAAATCACATCCTTATACATTATAACTTTTAATTCACATTTTAGAACCGATTTTAGACACTTTTCTCACATGTGATACTCGACAGATATCTTATTTGAATATTAGAGCAACCAAACTGAGACATTGAGTGTTTTATATTTTAAATATTATTTGGCTTGACATTCATAGAATTCTACTTTATATGTTTTATGTAGGCTGAATACAATAATGGTGGACAAAGCGATAATGATGGTCATGGATCAACCCGTTTGAAAGACCCATAAATAATTAGTTATAATGGTGGTAGTAATGTAGTACGACTATCTACAGAGACTTAAAGGCAATTTGGTCTCTATTTAGCAACAGTCACGACTGTCGCAAACCAGAAACTGGCTGTCAGTGTAGCTTAATGGCTGTGGAATTTAATATGGCCAGTCTTGCGTCGGTCGTAACCGTCGCTGTGCGTTGCTGTTTAACCGTCTTGTAGTGTGGCCAGGTATTTTTTTCTCTTTAGTTTCTTTTTCAATGTTTGCAGCATACCGATATGTACCGACACACTATCAATATATATGATCAATCTCATATATATTTGATTCATTATCTCCTAATTCCCACTGCCTTACGCCCCAGAAGTCTAGTTCTCTTTTATTTTCCTACTTGTTTCATTCTAGTTGCTTTTGTAGCTATTTGTTCTGATAAGATCGGAATTTCAATCTAGAATGGGATGAATAGACTATAACAATTAATTAATTTTTAATGTTTTATGCAACATTTTGGTACTCTAAAAATATGTGAGATACAAAAATTTAAACAAGAATAGAGACGTTGATTTTTAATGGTTCAAAAATGTTTCCTTGGAGATGCGGCAGATGCGTAGGTGATATATATTGTCTAAAACAAGTTGTACCAAATTCTAATGCCCCATGCAAGACTTATCAACCTTAACGTTTAATATCAAGTAGATACCAGAGTATTTCCAAGAGACCAAGACTTTTAATGAATCATTAAGATATATATCAAGTAGGTGATTAAAGAAGACAATATAGTAGTTTCATTTCAATGGCCTTTCAATTTGCTGGAAGTGCCTCTAGTGGTATTTGATTAGGCCACTAGAGACCCTTTTGAGAATCAACATTTCCAAGGTATAAATGATGTAGGTATATGCCCTTATAAAGTTATATTCAAATTACCAAAGGATTTATTAATTAATTAATTAAGATAGGAATGAGGTATGTATTTTGTTAAGGCCACGAATGGTTTG
Source organism: Centella asiatica (assembly GCA_014636745.2). Lineage (NCBI taxonomy): Eukaryota > Viridiplantae > Streptophyta > Magnoliopsida > Apiales > Apiaceae > Centella > Centella asiatica. The sequence goes on from CM025786.1 coordinate 16,142,137, forward strand.
AATCAACTGAAAAGCAGTCATAAATTTATTTTTCCAAATGCGAAGGAGAAACTAAGTGAGTATTTGGAAGACAATACAACAGTTAAGTTGTGACTTTGATAATGTATTAAGTATATCGAATAAATTAAGCAAAGTACAAGTGTGAGAGTTAAGCCTCTGATAAATTTATATCAATATATGCACCATGACATTTAATTTGATAGGTGCGTAATTAGGAATTCTAGGTAATTTAAATATAATTAGGAATAACTTAGAGATATTAAATTTGATTAAGCCTTACAAGCTTATTGTTAACTTACTTAAATGATTGAATCATCTCAACTAACAAAGGACAAATTTGAGTAAGTTTCAACACTTTGAATCAAGAGTTGATTTCTTGATATAGACTAAAATTAAGCTATTTTAGATTCAACTTCCTATTGACAGATTGGATGATCAATACTTGAATCTTATGTAAAGTACCGTGGCTTTTGATCAATTTATTTTTATAATTCAAGGAAGGATAAAGCAACGCAAAGCGACAATGTAAATGAAAAATAGCTCCTTAGAGCTAAGTTGTTTAAATGTATGTTCAAAATAATAATAATAATTGATAAATATTAGTTATAGTTTATTAATTGGTGAGCTTTTAACAAGAGTTCTTTTTCTTTTGCCGATAAAAAAAATTATAGTTTATTAATTAATATTATATTTGGACAAAATATCGAAAGTGTATGAGTCAATGTGAAACTCTATAAATTCATGTTGAGTTTGATAACTTAGTCATAAATGTATGTATACATTCATATCTTTCTTGGATAATAAACTAGGTATTTTAAATTTGATACTTAAATTGTAATGTTTCAAACAAAACCCTATATACACCCATATTTTTTTCTTAATTTTGTTATGTAATTTATTCGCTTAATTATTACTTTTGCCTCCAAGATTTAATATAAGCATTGTATTTATGTCTCAAATATAGATGAAACTATTGCTATGAAAACCAGTTTGTTGTCTTAAAGTTGATTACTAGGATATTTAAACCATTGGACATGTCCACGAAGTGTAATTTAAAGTTAATGTAATCGTAATGGTAGCGAGGGTGGGAACTATCACTACCGGAGATAATGAAGGTAGTGAAAATGATATTTAAAGAATTTTATATCATTTTATAATCTAAAATAAGAATGTTTCTAATTAAGGGACACTCATATATAAAACAAAATATTTATTTCAAATTTTTAACGCAAAATATATTTTTTTCGACAGCATAAAAAGGCAGTGGGAACTTCAGTTTAGCATTGCCTAGTTGATCATCTAGCTGGGAGTGATTGTCTTGGTTAATTGTACGGGCTATGTTCACTGGTATAGAACATCAGGAAAACTGGAAACGTGGACATGCGGTAGCTTACAGTTTTATGTTAAAAAAATTTAATACGTATAAATATTCATAATAAATATAATATTTTTTATGATGCTAATTTTCATCTTTTATACGGAGTATATTGTTTTAATAGTTTTTATTAAATAAAAAATATATATATATATATTTAACACATGTTAAATTATATATAACTATATATTCAAAAAAGTAAAGTAAAAGAGTGCGTAAAGTTTACAAGAAAAAATGGCATGAAGTTGAGAAGAGACAATGTTTGCCGGTCACATGCTACTAGGGTTAGGTAGAAGCTGAAGCAGATTAGGATTTGACTTTGTCAAATTAGGGTTGTTAATTATTGGTTGCTGCCTTTTATTATTATTATATTTTTCAATGCTAATTATCTCAATTAATTTGGACTATATTAATTTAGTCGGGCTCATTCAAAGAGTACAGCTAACACTAACAGTGTATTATATAATCTGAAATCACGAAACTAAAACCTGTTAACCTCTTGTTAATAATACCAAACTCAAATACTTTTCACTTAACCCAACATGGATTGATGTGCATATTTTTTTTACCGTCTTCAGTTTTTACTAAGAAGATTACTCGTAGACAATAATTTTTTTAGAACAAAACAAAATATCTTAATGTTGTTACTCACAACAAAACATCTAAGTTACCACTATTGGACGAAAAAAATTTCAAGTCAGTAGAATTAAAAGAAAAAACAAACCGAAAATTTGTAAAAGTAATTGTATTCGATTAAGTTATATTAATTTATCCACAACAGCAAAATGTAATTAAACCTTTGAAATTAATTTGAATTCAAAAACTATTATGAAATTAATATAATATTTATATCTTACTCAAGAAATTTTCTTAGTCCTATAGCTTTTATAAATTTTGACATCGCCACCGGATGAAATTATCATTTGTGGTAAACAAAGGGCCGGATACTTTGAAACTAGACGACAATTTGGAGGGACAATTATGTCATTTAACGTAATTGTAAAGTAATTTTTTATCAGATGAAGGTTTTAGTAAATTATCTCTACGACTCTATGCATTTTACAATCATCGTCTGCATAACAGAACAATATAATATATTAGGTATGAGAAAAGTCCATGCAGTAGAGAACCAACCTGAACCTGTTTTTGAAGACCTTTAATATGTTGTGCCGCTAGTTCTAACATATCTGCATAGCTTGTTTGCTGCAAAAGAAAAAGGGAAAAGGCATAAACTTATAATTCATCAAGTTGAACTTAGAGTTTGTAGGATGATCACGACAATATGGACCAGATGGTGCATTATTAAGATTAGCAAACAGCATTATATCACAAACGACATTTGAGAGAATCCAATGCCCTGAAAACTTACTAAAATTGACCGTAATTGTGAGGAGCAGGTAGCGGTGCAGGGACAACAATAAAAGTGTTTAAATCTTCGGGAAAGATCATTCTTACCTCCCATCAGCACCCCCACACCCCCAAAAAAAAAAAAAAGGGACAACACTTTTTCAACTTTATCATCAAAATAAGGCAAACCAGAAGAGGGATAAATTAAGTATTTACCTTGTCCATATTTGGGACAACATCTTGTAGTTTCTTTAGTTTTCCACTGATTCTAGTTCTTCTCTCCTAAATGAACAAAAAATGGATATAGACTTCAGAATATCGAAGTTGAAATAATGTCAAATGCAAAAAGATTGAAATGACAAGCAACATATTTTTGACTAGAAAAAAAAAAAGCAACATTACAAAAGACTTCAAACATAGCTTAAAGAATTATACTCCATCCGCTCAACAAAAAGATTTACATTATTTACCAAGAATTATGTACGTACCCTTTCAGCAATGCTCCGGGGGTGAGTAGCACAACCACGTTTTGCACGAGCTTTACAGATGACATTGTCTCCAGGAATATTGTCCATCATATTCTCCGGTGAGGCCATCTGCAAAGTTGTCTGAGATGGACCAAACTGAATCTGAAATTAAATTCAAATAAATTACTGTTCCATTTATAAATAAAACCACTACATTTTGAATATCTTCGGTCATATATTAGATCTATTAATCCTTCACGGATGTATTTTGATGCTTGAAACTTAGAAGGGTAGAGACAAGCGGATGAGATAGGGTTTAGGCTCCGCACTTCACGGAATCCACTACGAGAAATGCGAGTAAACTCGCTACTAGAAACCCTCAATCCAGTGTTTAAGAGTAAGAACTCAAAACCATAAGGAGTCCTCCAAAGAAAGTAGAGTTAAAATAAGAATAAATCCATATTCTCTAAGCACGAAACTAAATATATTAAGAATAACCAAAATTGTCCATATTTGCTAGTACATCATAGGTTTTTATAACTCTCTAGGCACATCCTTCTATGTCTATATGTCTAGAAAATTGACATAATTAATAAATATCGAATACCGATATGACTCCAGCCGTAGGAAATACAAAAGGGACCAAAAGACACAGAAACTAGAAAAACAACAAAATTCGTATGCATATGCCAATTTGAACGGTTTGTAGCAAAATGGTCATAACTTGTTGAATGCGAAAGTGGTTAAGTGAGATAAAGGTACCATGCAAATCCTGGCGTAGACACCCGAAAAGTTCAAATCTTATGATTAAAAGTCAATTTTATACTCTAGGGTTGCCACATTTATTATTAATTAATCTCATGAGTATGAAGATGTTGATTGTCATTTTTCTCCCAACACTCGTAGTTCTGCATATGATGATTCAATTGATGAAACCTATGATGGTGTTTGTGATAGTTTTGAATCAAATTGGTATATTGATTCGCTCATGGATCAATTATTGTGTCTAGAAAAATCACCAAAACAATCTGTCCAAAGCTATGTTAGCGAAGCAAAATCGCTCCTTCCGGCATTTGAAAAGGTCGGGGGCTTCTTATCTGAATCGGAATTTACTGATCTCCTTGTTGAATGTCTAGATGATTGTCCTTTAAAAAGTATTACATTCCTATTACTATCTGTATCAGCCTTCTTATGATTGTTTGTCCACTCTTCTTCTCGAACATGAAAAATTGGCACAACAATTTCCTTGTAAGCCACTTGATTCTTCTTCAGTGGAGTCAACAGACTTTGTTTCTAAAGTTAGTCAAGATTATGGTGTTTCAACTGTGCTGCCCTCTCAATGTCATTCTTTTGGATAATATGTTCAAAATATATTAATACTAATAATTTGATAAATATTAAGTATACTTTATTAATTAATATTATATGTGGACAAAAAACTGAAGGTGTATAAGCCAATGTACAATCCTAATAAGAATGGGTCTATGTTGAGTTTAATAACCTGGTCACAAGGGTATGTATATATATCTTTGGTATTCCAAACGTGATACCTTGGGTGTAAAATTTCAAGCAAATCCAAAATATACTCAGTATCCTTTATAATTATTTATTTAATCATTGTTCTTACCTCCTGATTTAATAATCTTGAAACATTAGTAAAAGAATAATATTTAATAGACGATTTTATATTAATTTACTCATTCGTCGTTGCCCTAGCCGTCATCGCCTTCGCTTTGTGCATTGCAGCTGAGTTCAAGCGATCAAACAAAAGAGATATAAGGTTGGATTGAAAGCTGCGTTGTTTGCCAGGAAGTGATGCTTTTGGTCTTGAGATTGGTGTTTTGTTATGTTTAATCATTGCTCAAATCATTGGAAACCTGTTTATTTCTTTTGGTCTTGACAATCAAACAACAGCCGTAAACCCAAAACATCTCCTCCTCACAATTGTTGTGCTCTCTGTTTCATGGTTTTGCTGCTGCTTATACAATTACCAAGCTTATACAATTTTGACCGAAGCATCTGATTTAAAGAATTGGTTTCGGTTTGTCTTTCTAGAATTTGGTGTTTGCTGCTTGTTTGGATTTGAAGTATTTGGTCAAACGTCACTTAATCCAATTTGACTATTTCGACCAAATTTTTTTTTAATTCTTTTCTAAAACTGTTCATGGATTTCAGAAAGGGTACGAATTTGGAATTAGTAAAATTAGAGAATTCTTCTGGAACTGAATTCAATGCTTGAAAAAGAAATGTGCTACTTTATCTAAAATGGTTAGAGGTTCATTACACAATCTTGTCTGATTTTGCGGGATGTCAATGGGATGTACAAGAAATACAATGGAAATATAATGATGACTTTTGCAAAGATTATTTGCTAAATTGTCTATTGGATCGTTTGGCGAAGACATATAGCAAGATGGAAACTAAAAAATAAATCTGGGATAGCCTTGAAGCGCATTCAAGAAAGAGGAGAAGATGTCAAAGTCTCACCAGGTAAGGAAAATTTGATACACCAAAGGAAAAGGTAAATTTTGTGATTGATCAGACTGAGCCTACCAACTTTATTAGAATGGTTGGTAATGACAATGTCAGATTTACTTCAGAATGGTGGTTAGATTCGGGGGCAACTTGCTATGTTTGCATAGACAAGAAACTTCTTACTAATGTGAATCAAGTATAAGAGACAGTTACAGTGGCTGATGGAAAATTAGTGGATGTGCTATATAATGGGACTACTAACTTGGCTCTTTCATCAGGTAAGTGTTTAATTTTGAAAGATGTAAATTTTGTGCCTGCATTAACTAAGAATTTAATTTCTATTAGTATGTTATGTGATGTTGGCATGTCTATAATTTTCATTAGTGATAGAGTAATTTTATCTATTAACTCTTATTATTTTGGATGTGCATATCCAGTTGATGTCATGTTTAGGTTGAGTTTAACAAATGACATGATTAATCAGGTTTCCACTAGATTACTTGATTCTAAAACGTTGCATTATAGATTGGGTCATGTTAATTATCATAAATTGGAATCTCTTGCTAAAACTCATAATTTGCCACTTAATAAATCTATAAAATTTGACAGATATAAGGTGTGTACTCAAACTAAGATTACTAGAAAACCTTTTCGTTCAGTTTCTAGGAGTACACAACTTCTTGAGTTGATACATTCTGACGTTTGCGATTTTCACAAGTATGTTACACATGGTGGTCAGAAGTATCTTGTCATTTTTATAGATGATTGTTCTAAATACTCTTTTATCTATTTGTTAAAGTCTAAAGATGAGGTTTTTGATAAGTTTAAGAAGTTTAAAAGTAGAGTTGAAAATCAATTGAATCTTAAAATTAAAAGACTAAGATCGAATAGAGGAGGAGAATATAGATTAGCTGAATTTAAGAAATTTTGTGCATCAAATGGCATAATCCTTAAAAAGACTGCTCCTTTTGCACCTCAGTCGAATGGTGTAGCCGAACGAAAGAATTGGACTCTAACATAAATGTTAGATTCTTTATTGTTGTGTTCTGTCATGCCTTCTTGTTATTGGGGTGAAGCGGTCTTGTATTCTAATCATATTCTAAATTAATAAGTTACCTCACTCTAGTCTCTCTACAACTCCTTATGAAATATGGCATAGAAGACCGTATAATTTTGAACATCTTAAGATTTGGGGTTGTATTACTTATGTTAGGATATCTGACCCTAAGAGACCAAAAGTGGGACCTAGAACAACTATGTGTATTTTTCTAGGATATGCAGAAGATAGTGCAGCTGGTAGATTTTTAGACCTACCAACTAATTTAATAATAAAGTCTAGGGATGCTATATACTTTGAAGATAAATTTCTTAGAGATAAAGGCATTACCTTACTTGGTGAGATTGAATTAGTTATAGATTCTGAAGGAATAAATGAACCGAACTTGACTAATTCAAATCCCACAAGCACACCTAATCTTACTGACACTACTCCCGCAAAGACGTCTAGGAGAATATTTACGAGAGATAAAGTACGTACAGATTTTGGTGAGAACTTCATAACCTACCAATTAGAGAAAAATCCATCCAGCTATAATGAAGCTATGAGATCTAGGGATTCCTTGTTATGGTTTGGAGCCATAGATGAAGAAATGAACTCTTTATTATAGAATAACACCTGAAAGTTAGTTGACCTACCAAAGGGGGCTAAGGTAATAGGTTGTAAGTGGGTATTGAAGAAGAAACTTAATCCTGACATATCGATAGTCAAGTATAAAGCACGTCTAGTAGCTAAGGGTTATACTCAGGTTAAGGGAATGGGTTATTTTGAAGTCTATTCACATGTCTATCATATTGCTATGATAAGGATTCTTCTTGCAATAGCCTCAATTGAAAAATATGTTGTGCATCAAATGAATATAAAAACAGCATTTCTAAACGGTAATCTGAATGAAGAAATCTATATGGAACAACTTAAGGTGTTTGTAATGAAAGGGTTTGAAAATAAAGTTTGTAAACTTATTAAATCCTTGTATGGACTAAAACAAGCACCTAAATTATGGCATAAAAAGTTTGACATAACGGTAAAACGCTTAGGATTTGTTGCTAGCGATTGTGATAAGTGTCTTTATTTTTGTTATATGTCGAATAAGATTGTGATTATTTGTTTGTATGTCGATGATATGTTGATCTTAGGAACAGATGACATTATAGTGAATGATGTCAAAGCTACCTTGTTGAAAGAGTTTTACATGAAAGATCTTGGTGTTGTTGATACTATCTTAGGCATTAGAGTGAGTTTTAGTGGGCAAGGTATTTACCTTAGTCAATCTCACTATATTAGAAGTTTGCTAAGTAAATGGGGATATAGTGAATGTGAAGTGATTGAGACACCTTTTGATCGTAATAAACGGCTAAAGCCTGTTAAGGGCGAGACTGTTAGACAATTGGAGTATTCTTAATTAGTCGGTAGTCTCATGTATGCGATGACTTGCACTAGGCCTAACATAGCTTTTGTTGTTAACATGTTAAGCAGATACACTGGTAATCCTAGAATTGAACAATGGAATGCCTTAGATATATTAATGAGATACCTTAAGGGTACTCGTGATTATGCTTTGTGTTATAAAGATTATCCTCCCACGTTGAAAAGTTTTTCTGATGCCTCTTGATGCCCAGATGTGGGTGATGTTAGATCTACCAGTAGTTATTTGTTTACACTAGGTGGTGCAGAAGTTGCTTGGAAATTTAAGAGACAAACTAATATTGGTTTGTCATCTATGTAAATGGAACTTTATGCATTAGCTTCAGCTGCAAATGAAGCGGAATTGATGAAGAATTTGTTAATAGATATTCCAATGAAAAGGTTAAAAGTCAATTTTTTATCGATATTTTGTGATAATCAGGTTGCACAAAGAATTGCAACGAACACTCTTTTTAATCCTAAAAGGAGGATGTTGAGGCTTAAACAAGCTAGATTATGTTATCTCATTGATCGTGGGACCATCACTGTTGTTGATGTGAGATCTAATAACAATGTTGCGGATGCTCTTACAAAGGGTTTACCGAGGGATCGTGCTTATAATATTGTGATTCATATGGGTTTAAGAGCTATGGAAAAGAGTCTTATGAGAGATAATTAACCTTTTATAGTTGTAATTCCAATCTATATAAGCATGTTATTTGATATGTCTTGATGTTGTGATTTCTTTATATCATTCCAAATTTGATGATGTCTATCATGACTTGTGTCATTCCAAATTTGATGATACATCATACTAAAATCATGTTGGATATGAAATTATAACATTTCAAAAAGAGACATGTGTTGTTCTTATCTTTAAATGAGAAAAACCATATTGGAACAAGTTCTATGTGTTAGAAACTTGTTGGTGATGCTTAATAGTTTTATTATGTGATTGGTACTAAGTTTTTTAGTGTTAAACTAGATACTTTTACATTAAACTATTTTTGTTGTGGTACTATGTTTCATTTATTTGAATTAGATACTTGCATCATCTTTGTGATTTGTACTATGTTCATATTTGTTGAACTAGATACTTATACTAATTGGCAAAATGGATTTGAATTCATTTTGAGAAGTGTCTCGTATGAAATTCTTTGTGTTAAATTGTCAATTACAGGAAATGATGGAACTGGAGGAGATCACATGGATTTCTCTATGGAGGATGATAATCTACTAAACGAGTAGAATCTGTTGGCATAACTGAATCTCCGTATCATTGTTCTGTTTATTTTATTCAAATATTATTTTCCTACGTGAAGACTTATTCATTTGTTGAATTTGTTTTGTTTCAAAACCTAAATACTTGGATTTGGTTTGATTCAGACATGGATGGATGATTTTATTTGAATTTGGTTTCATGATACTTTGGTATCGTGTGTTCATATATGGTTCGTTATTATTATTATATATTTAGAACATATGAGGAGATTGTTGGATAATATGTTCAAAATATATTAATAATAATAATTTGATAAATATTAATTATATTTTATTAATTAATATTATATGTGAACAAAAATCTGAAGGTGTATGGGTTAATGTAGAATCCTAATAAGAATTGGTCTATGTTAATTTTGATAACATGGTCACAAATGTATGTATATATATCCTTCTGAGACAACAAACATGGTATTCCAAATTTGATATCTTAGGTGTAATACTTCATGCAAATTCAAAATATACTCGGTATCCTCTATAATTATTTATTTAATTATTATTCTTGCCTCCTGATTTAACACATTCGATATCAGTGCCTAAAGAACAGCCACTTGAACAACCACCATATGTGGTCAATGATCCTTCATTTTATGAAGCTAGCAAGGATGTTTATCCTCCAGACATTATGTGTGTAGCAGTGCAACCAAGCTGTTCTCTAAAAAAAGAACAGATCATAAATGCAATTTTTCCTAAACTTGTTGGTTATCCTAATGCTAATTTGGATATTATTGACACCACAACTACTGACAAAGGCTTTTTCATTTCTGTACCTGCCCTCAATTCCAACTTATTTATGACACGGCACAGTACTCCTTCATTTGTGGCTATCAACTTTCCATTTGAACAAATAGGGGATCATAGTGTTGCAAAGTATTCACAGTCATGGCTACCTGCTATCATCAATGGGATGCCTAAAGGTGCGAATCAAACTTACTTGGTCATGATACCACTATTAACCTAACCACTAACAAGTTCTAGCAAAAAATATTAATGGACATTAAAACCTCAATACCTCAAGAAATCTACGTACGTATAACTTTCAAATGGAACTCCATTGCGAAAGAGAGAATAAGTGTGTGTTTACTATGGCAAGGAGTCTTTTATACCTTCAAGAAACATACTGTATTATCTATTAAACTTATGTTAATTTTATTTTTCTCGATGTATTCTGAAACGTTTTCAGGAAAAGAAATGGGGTGAGATCGATGTCTTGTCATATAGATACTTTTTATCAACTTCTAAAAATTTCTAAAATTCTCATGTACGTATAAGCTCTTTATGTTTACCGTAAATGTTTCTTTTTTTTTAATGTGCGAAATACATACTAATTTTGCCCTAATAATATACTCACCCACAAGGTTTGAAACCCCAACCCAAAAGTCGAGCTGTAGTGGTCTTACCACTGAGGTTTATTGTAGAAGTTTGTATGAACATTAGCTTCATATGTTACATTAATTTATCAATTTAAAGAAAAATGTTATTTATACTCAAAAATTTTCTAGAACATTTATACCTGAGTTTCCCTTATGTTGATACCACCGTCAGTATTCCTCTTTGATTGATTTCCTGTTGCAGGTGAAAACACGAGTGTAGTTGGGTTCTGTACGGGGAATGCCATGCCGAAGGTGGTGGTGGTAGCAGAAGAATGAGCAGGTGTTTTGTGCGCATCTGCATGATTACAGATCTTTAAGTTTACAATCCCATTCAAGTCATGGAAGCAAGCAAATAGTTACCTCAATTCTAGAACTAGAAATATAGTTTTGTTTTAATCAATTCTAAACTTAATAAATATACAATACAATTTAGACAAGCCTCAAATTAGTGGGCTGTCCTTAATCAGAAAGGCTTGAATAATGCAATTATAGTAGGACACAAAAGCCATCATATCATCGTCAACGTCTTTAAGAAAGAAAAGAAGAAAATAAAACAAAACGAAGAAGAAGGCTTGACTAATGCAATTATGGGAAGCCACAAAAACCATCATATCATTGTCAACATCAATATCTTTAAGAAAGAAAAGAAGAAAGAAAAAAACAAAACGAAGAAAAAAAATAAGATGAAAAAGATATACATATATACATACATACATACAATATTTCATTATGATCTTTTTCTAATTTACTACTACTCTTATTAAATACTCTTAATCAATTCTTACTTTTCTCAATTTCTACTTCTATCAAGAGTTACGAAATTCATAATTAGAAAATTTTAAAATAAAATATATTATTATATAATATATAATTTTATATGCTTTTATGGAATTATGGACAAAAAATTAAATACAATATTTGATAATTTAATTAACACAATTATCATGTCTATTTAAAATTCATTCCATGAAATAAGTACAACAATTCTTAAGTGTATATTAAAGAATTATATATATTATCATAATTAATTATTTTTAAGTATATATATAAACACATTATAAATTATATAAATAAAATCAATGTTTCGACTAAAATTAGATCGTTTGACTCAATATATTATTTGTTTTATTAGTTGAACTATTTTTGTGAAGTTATTATATTTTTGAGGTACTAACATTTTATCATCATTATTTCGTTATAATTATTTTAATTAACATTTTCAATTATAATCGATTAAATTGTGATTTACTTGATTAGGTTTTATTTGTTTAATAATTGTATGGTGGATTTTGTTATATGTATTTATTATATAATCTTTTAGTTAATAATTGTTAAGATTTATAATATATTTCAATTTTATTTTCTAACTATTTTGTAGTTTTTAATGTTATTTAAAAACGTATTCTCTAATAATATAAATGTTTTAAATATTTTTCATATTTTATTTTTGTATGATTTCTCTAACTTTGTATTTGGATGTCTAGAATACATTTTCAAATTTATAATTAACATAATATCTATAATATATATGAGTAAGTGTAAGATAATATATTCTAATTAGAGTTTGAATATAAATTATGTTGACTTCACTTCAATTTAATTAAAAGTGTTAACATAGCTTTAAAAAATATTAATGAATAATTTAAAATATAGTGTTAGACATCAATATTCATTGTATTTTTAAGTACTATATTTTATTATCTTTTTTTTTCTTTTAAATTCTTTTATCAAAATTATAAGTTCTTCTTTTATTGATATTATAAATTCTATGTGATGAAATTATTAATGAATATGTTAGCATTATATTGATAATAAAGTATATAAAGATATATATTAAATATGAATAAAAATATATAAGATCAAATTTGAATTTATAAAGTCAGTTTGACTTGGTAAAATTATGAAATTAGTAATACTTGATATATGTGCTAAAATATTTTTGTATCGTACAATCAAAATCAAATTAATTCATACAAATATGATATTAAATAATAATTAAATAAAATTTATAGTAATTTAAAATATAAAAAATATTAAATTATAATTATTATAAAATATTTAAATTAAGCAATGAAATAAAAAATTCTTGTGGCTTACACGAGTTGCGAGTTAGTTCAACTTAAAACATTTAAGCTTCATTGTGTTTCTCTGTAATATAATTTGCTCATAGATTTTATAAATGATGTTAGGAATGTGTCTCAAATTTCTAGTTAGTTTTAGATGTACATGTTTTTTTGTGTCTCAAATTCCTAGTTGATTTTGGATGGATGTATTTTTGTGTTAGGAGTTGTTTTTTTTGTAATTTATATATTCTATATTGAATTTGATGTTTGTAATTCTTATAAATACCATAATCTATGATTTATTTGAGCGAATCATGGGGGTAGATTTGAGAGATTGGGATCACCTCACAGAATTGGAAAAACATATTACACAAACAATGTTACATTTTACAGATTGGGAAATAGAACAATGATTTTTCATATTTTGAATTCCAATATTTTCGTAAATATACCTATTTACTTACATACACACACAGACATATATGTGTGTGTGTAAAGTTTCAAAATATAAAAATTGCAAGTGTTTGTGCCATTCAAACGTTATATTCATCTAAAAAGTACGTGAATACTATTAAGCACGTGAGAAAAGGACGGAAAAAAGGGAACAACTAAAGAAAGGCACGTGACCTTCTCCACTTGTTTGCTGGATTTATTGAGGCATTTCTGTATACAGAGAATCTAAGTCAACTTGCATCATATATTCATATTTTAATTTAAAAATTACTGTCCCTCCTGCTCATTGTACACTTAAGACACTGTTATGGCTCTTTCTCAAAAGTAGTAAACTTTTCTGTCTCCCCAAAAAGAATAATTTATGGTTTGATTTTTGTCCCATCGTTGTACTTTTCATGTTTTTTTTTTACCCTTATATATATATGACCACTATCTACAAAAATATAAACAAAAAAGTCCACCATCCCAACGAAACAAAAAGCCTTAATTAAAATTTAATTTTTAAGAATTATGTTAATTATAAATATTTGTATTTGATTTTTATTCACTTTGAACTAGTTAAATAATTTATAAAATAATGCTAATTAATCAGATATTTTATGAAACACTAGGAAATAAATAACCTTAAAAGATATATCGGTTTTTCGATATAAGATTTGTTTAAACTGATACAATGATGGAGCTTAAATTTATGTCAGTTGTAATTGCGATACACCAGCAATATATGACACCAATGTTCAAAAACTCTTAAATACAGTTATATGTACTTTTTTGTTATTATGTCTACTTGTACTATACTTCCATCTTCTTCTTTTGGTTTTTTGATCGGCAAAATCCTTTTTAATACTAGCTTAATTACTGCCTTATTTTCATATTTTAATATAAAAGAGTTACTCTCACCACTTGAGATATTGTTCTATACTTGAGATTTTAGATGTACAAATTAAAAAGAGCATGCAAAAATAATACCACATGTGAACTTTTTTAAATCTTTTTGAAAATATTTACATACTTTTAATAATCATGTAAAAATCAATTTATCTCAACTATTAAAAATGGACCACAAAGAGATGAAAAAATTTGTGTACCTTTCCATTTATAGTTGAATTTTCAAATAAATTAGAATTCATAAAAATAAAAGTAATAATAAGATATGAAAGTCAATTGTTTTAATCCCTTATATATTATAATTTATAGATGACATATTCAAAGGAAGACAAACGTTCTAAGGGAAATTAAATAAAGACAATCCTAACTTAATTAAGTTAGTGGTTAAATATCACAGTATATCAAATATTTTAATGGAAATTTAAAGTAGGGTCAAACAACCAACTATTTTCCACATTTAGGTGGTTTTGGAAAAACCATAGGCGCTTAATGCATCAAACACGTAACAAGTGTTGGCCATAAGTGGCAAACATTTAAGAAACAACAAGTTGTTTATGAGATGCATGAATCTCTTGAAAAAACCTTCTAAAGGACTGAAACACTGTTTAGCTAATTAATTCCTCCTAATTTATTTATAGTTTAGTAAATAAGTGTTGTTTAGAGGTTGTGTTAACCGGTAAATAGCACTTTCTTATACTCTAACGATCAGACGTGAAAACGATGGATGAGAATTGAGTTCATAATAGAAGGAATTTCTCCATAAAAAATTTATCAAAATAATTTGACTAAAATAATATATAGGATGAATATCTGAGATGGATAGAAATATAAAAATATAAAGAATAAGTACAATTTTTCATGATTTGCTTATGTACAACTACAAAGTAAGAAACATTATACTTGGATTAATACCGGTGGATCGTTTTTCAATCATTCATCGAAAAAAATAAAAACAAATGTCCTTTAATTATTGCAAAATAACACAAAAATCAAATATGTAACTCTAGCTGATAACTTGTAAATTAAGCATATATATATATATATATATATATATATATATATATATATATATATATGTCTAATACGCAAAATGAAAGCTAAATAGCATTCTCTAAAAAAGAAATTTGCCTTCTTTTAGTTGTTACATTGCCTAGCTTATTAGATTTTGTGATTCAAATTTCAAAAAGGAGCACAAGGAAAAAAAATCCTATTATTAATGCATACATAATAATTATAACTAATTGTGATTTATATTTATATGTTGGTCTATGCGTTTCAAATCCTTGATATCAAATTAAGCCAACCAAGCAAATAAAAGCAATGGTAACTAAACTGAAAACACAATGAAACATTATGAAGGTGGTAAAAAACCATTAAGAAAAAATAATATGCAGGAAAAGGGTGGAGTAAAAGATACATATACCATTGTGATGATCAGAATTGAAACCAGTGAGAACGCCAACTGGTAAGCTGTTGTATCTTTGTAATCCAATGTTGTTAGGATGCTCTCTCCGGTCGGCGGTCGGCGGAGGACGGCTGGCCAACGGTAGGAACGGGACGGAGCCGAACCGATTCCAGCGGCCGCCGTCATCGGAATGGTCTACTGAAGAATGAGGAGATGAGGAGGATGGTGAGGAGTACATGCTTATTTTTTGCTTAAAAAGAAATAATATGTTGGGTGATTTATAATTATTAATATATGGTGGATTAGAGAAGACACACGCATATGTTAGAGTTGAGAGAGTAGGTTACCATAAGAGGAGAGGAATAGAGATTATGATATTAAAGGAAATATTCCACGCTTGACCTAGTTGATACGTACAAGATTGGGACTAGCATTGGTCCCTTATTATTATCGCTTGAAAACTGAACCTCCTTTTTCCTTTTATTATTTTTTATTTTTTGGGTTGGGGCCGGAGTTGGGTTTACAACTAGTTATGTTTTAACAATAACTTGCTTCTTTACTCGTGTAAATATGGGCATCGTTCTGTTTTTTTTTTTTTTTTTTTTTTTTTTTGTTGTTGTTGTTGTTGTTTTATATAATAATGTTATAATTTATTTACTATGTGTATTTTATTTATATTTTTTTTGATCATTCAAATGGAGTAACGAACTTAAAGTTTGTGTTGAACATAAATACTTGATTAATAAATAATTATGTGAATATTTTTATATTAATTACTAAAGTTTTTATTCATGTTTATGTAAGTTTTGGTCTATTCATGTAAATTTTAATTAGTAACTTTTGTAGCTATTATATTTATTGTCGCGCCCGGAAAAAATTTGATGGGGTTTTAATTTAATTAAAAATATTTTCGGTTATTTTTGCGACAAATCAAAAGAGTTCATTAATTACAGAGTCGCCAGTTGGTATGATTTTTAGAAAATAAGAATGAATCATCTCATCCTATTTAATTTCAAAAAAAATTAATTGTGAACTCTGTTAATTTTATTGACTTCGTTGTTTATGAAAACAAGAATTCTAGATTCGGAAGCTTGGTTATGCAAGGGGAAAGTGTTAGGCACTCCTCACATTCATGGGTCTCATGGTTACTATCATTCTCTCTCATTTAATAAATATTAAAAGCAATTGATAATTACATATGTTAACTAAAAGAAATCAAATGATTAAATAATTAAAGAAATTACATTAAGAACTAAAGGAAATCAAATGATTAAATAAAGGATTTACTACTGGTTAAGAAACATACCTACTTACATTAATAATTAACAATATTACAAATTTATTATTTAACAGATTCTAAAAGAATTAATGACTAAGATATTTACTGAGACTTAATTAAGAAACAAAATAAGAAAAATCAATTTTGAAATTTTTTTGTAGGAAATTACTTAACTAACACCAGTAGCATACAATTAATTATGAAAATTTGTGAGCGGTAACTAAAAATTAATTTTATATTTTTCTTAAGTCCTAAAAATAGTAAATATTATAGAAAAATTTTATTTTGATTTTTTTGAAGTCGTTCAGTATTTATTAAATTAGAAAAAGCATACTAATAATAGGAAGCAGAATAATAAAACAGTTCAAAAAATTACATAAATTTTTTATTTTAAATCTAAATATTTTTCGACAGGATACTGGAGGTTTTGACAAATTATGAATAAGGTATGAACAGGTTTAAGCAATTTTAAAGAAAAACATGCCGGTTTTGCTTAAATCAAAAGAAGAATTTTAGTTCCAAATGAAAAACAAGAAAATATTTTTCTCATATTTCTTACAGAACCTACATGCATAAATAAATAAGAACAAATTTTATTTGGGATTTGTTTTTATATTTTTATAATTTATTACACATTAAATACTATTGTTCATGATACAATCTTCACACAAGCAGTGTTCAAAAAAATTTTAACGTTTTAAATTTGAAATCTATGGGTTTTCCAGTGACCACCGGAAAGTTGTACGATTTTTGGAGAAGATGAAGAAAACGAATAACGATTATGTAATAAGCTCACTGATATGGGTCAAAATAAAGAGTCCTAAAATTAATAAATACTAGTTAAAGTATTAATGGACAATCGTAATGGCACCCAAGAAGCCCATAATCGCAAATAGGTCTACATTCAATGAACCTAAGATAGGGCAGAGATAATAAATGGATAAAAATCCATTTTTGAGTCTTTATCCAAAGGATGGTAGAAACAGAGGTGGAAACCTCCTGAACCACTCGATATCATAATCCAAGTAGAACTCGATATCATAATCCAAGTAGGACTCGATATCATAATCCAAGAAGGACTCGATATCATAATCCAAG
>CM025786.1:16160111-16331337 GCA_014636745.2 Centella asiatica
ATATCATAATCCAAGAAGGACTCGATATCATAATCCAAGAAGGACTCTGATGACCCAGATGTGTATAAATATAGGTCAGACAACACATGACTAGGTACTCTGTGATTTTACATACAATATTTACTTATCACCACAAAAACTTTGACTAATAAACACACCCGAGGGTCTTTCAAAGGGCTGAACCCCATGGTTCTTGGAAGATTTTCTCTTGCAGGTAAAGAAGAGCATTAAGTTTGCGGTTCAAGTTCTTCAACAGTTACGGTATTACACAACCCTAACCAAAGGTACGCAAATTTGACGTATCAGATTGGCGCCGTCTGTGGGAAACTAGCAAAAATTCATGGTGAATACTCGGTCAATTGCGCGTGAGAGAGAAGGTGTATCCTTCCCAGAAAGACAGTTGAGTATGCCTCCCCTCCAAGAACAAAAGGTACAACCAAATCTAGGTGGGGAATGAATCAACTCTCACGAGATAGAGCACCAAGGAAAAACCCTAAGGAGAACGCAGAGAACCCGTGCTGGGGAAACGCAGAGGACCCATAGTGGTTCTTATGATGCCGATTCCAAATCTGAAGACAATGAGCGTAGACATCCGCGAGATATATGCCATAATTTGGAAAGGAGAAGGTCAACTGGTTGGACCCTTACCCCCCAAGAGAACCTAAGGTGTAGTGTGGCGCCCCCAGAAATCCCCCGAGCCGGGCCCCGGACACTGTCAGCGATTTGGGTGACAGTCCCCGGGATCCCCAGGCTAGAATTCCGGGCTGCACCAGAAAACTACAACACAACATCATAGCAGCAAAACAAATAACACAGCCAAGCCTTAACAACATACATGTGGGAAATATATTCCCAAAAACATCAATAAAAACTTAAGGTCCACATCATCTTACAAAATCTCGAAGCTTGAAAAGAAACAAGTTGCAGTGGAAACAAAACTTAAGATGGCTCATATGGCCTTACAACTATAACACCCTTAAGCCATTCTCTATTTCCCTTTTTTAGGGGACTCAGCCTTCACGACATAACCTGAAAAACATTCATAGCATTCCACATGAGCGTTTACGCTCAGCAAATATATATTCATAGGCTGGAAGAAAAGATAATTCAAAAGCTTTAGTATTCATTGAGGCTGGGCGAAGCAATGCCAACACCTCCTAAATAATCAATCAACATGTGTCATTTAGGGTTCCCGAGTGATATCAATGGGTTATCCCTCTTTAACAAATAAACCTTTATTCGTCCTCTCTTCATCAGATAATGCATCACCTGACCAGACTGATCATTATCTGACTTCCATACATAATCAAATTTCATCCCAGCTGGTCAGCCTGGTCATTTGATTCATCATTTGACATACGTAGTCCTTCGCAGAAAGCATATGGTCTGCGGACAAGAATCTCATTACCGATGCCTTGCCTCGGTTTAACATTCTTTATTATCATTGGCCAGAATACCAGGCGAAAGTATTCAACAGCCCCTTAACTTTCCATATGGATATATCTTCTTGTAAACATTTTCTTGATTTTGAATAGCCTTGACGTGCTAATCATTTAAAAGCAGCGACTGCCAACAACACATATTGGCGTGCTCAACAATTAAAAGACAGTGATCATCACAGGCGGAACTATATATATCCATACAGAAGTTACTTGGGTATGCATACAAGTCCATGACTTGCAACACCCAAACATCATCTTTATCATCATTTGGTGTGCTAGGAAATTTAAACAGCTAGCAATCACCCAATAACACATAGTTCAATTATCAACATCTTTTCACGTACATCGGATTCAATGATCGTACGTTACTTAATCATAAAAGAATTCATCATCATGCATAAGCATTACATTATTCATTTACGTAAATCGAATTTATGATTTTACGTAATCAGTAAGAAAGAAAGTGAAATGAATATATACTTGCCTTGGTCCGTAGCTAAAATTCACTATATCGGTTGAAATAGGTTTCTGCATACATCATTGTGGGTATATCATGAGAAATTCAAACTTAATAAATGGTTATTCATGTAGAAAATGGGTTATCAGGGCATGAGGTTGCCTTATCGGGGAAAAAATTTCACTCGTCAGAGACTATTTAACTCATCAGAGACTGCTGACGTCATCTTTACTCATCGGAGACTAAGGATGACGTCATCGGGGACTAATATCTCATCAGGGACTGAAGACGTCATCTTAACTCTATCGGAGACTAAACCTGACGTCATCGAGGACTAATATCTCATCAGGGACTGATGACGTCATCTTAACTCTATCGGAGACTAAGCCTGACGTCATCATCAGAGACTAACAATTCCTTCATCAGAGACTAACATCAACACGGTCGGGGACTAATGCTAACGTCATCAGAGACTAACATCAACACAATCGAAGACTAATGCTGACGTCATCAGAAACTAACATCAACACAGTCGGAGACTAATGCTGACGTCATCAGAGACTAACATCAACACAGTCGGGGACTAATTTTAGACGTTGTCTCCAATACAGGGTCGTCTTCCTCACTTCTCCAAGGGTGGTGATCTCAACTACAACTCCATAATCAACTCTCAACATGTTTTATGCTATGAGCAACACTTCTAGACGCAAAAGGATATAATCCTTTCTTTTTTTTTCTTAAAGACTTGCTCCTATAACTAAACTTCTCAGATACCAAGCAAAAAGAAAGGCGAATAAGAATTTAATATTCTTACCTCCTGGGTTGACGAAAGAAATCAAAGCTTGTTTGAAAGTGATTGTCCAAAAGAGAGAACTTGAAACTAAATGGAGATGGTAGGTTTAAGGAGTAACTTTAGAAAAGAAAATCTTTAGAAAAGAGTCTGAAATATTCCTCCGAATGAAGTATTTATAGTAGGCTGAGATTAAGCTTTGAAATAAAATGATTGGTTAATCTGGACGGTAAAATGGCTGCTCATAATGATTCTTAGCAACTAAGCATCGTAATAAGCCTGCTGTCCTTCATGCACATACGTTTAATCCACTTGATGACACATAAGCAGCTTATTAATATGATTAGTATACGTAAGCACTGATGTCATCAAACTTATGCTCTTGAGTCCTTTAGAGGACTTAACAAACGCAAGCTTCTTTTAAGAGCTTACAAAACGGTACTGCATGTATATATAAACATCATTTGTTTATCCTTACAATCAATATTGAACAACTATAGCCCATTTAATGGGTCCAAAAATATTTATACAACCAAAAGCGTCATATAATAACCATATCCATATTAATAAGAAAATAAAATAACATAAAATAAAATAAAATGAGTGAATAAATTATTTATAGATACAAAAAAAAAAAAATTTCCAGGTCGTCACAGGTAGGCTCCAAAGAAAGGAAGAACATAGAAACCAGCCACCCCCAGGAAGATATGAAAATCTTCAGGCGAGTCTAATGGAGTTGCAAAGTAGACTGGAAATGTATGAAAGCGGCTGTGAGAGGGAACCCTCAATAAATTTCCGACCTCAACAAGGCAATGATGTTAAGGAAGCCATAGGAAGAGAGGTGCAACACCGGTTGGAGCAGAGACTAGCAAATCAGGGATATCGTGAGCCCACGGTTGTCCCCGAGATAGGCATCTTCGCTCAACCCACGACTACATCAACAACAATTTACAAGGCAGTCGCCCCACCCTTTATTAAAGTTATTATGGATGAACCACTCCTGGATAGCTTTAAAATGTTTGTGGTAGAAAAATATGACAGCATGGGCGATCCCACCAGTCATGTGCAGCAATTTGAGGTAACGCTCTTACTCATGAATCCGTCGGACGCTATTAAGTGTAAAGCGTTTCCACAAACGTTGAAAGGGTCGGCTCAAGAATGATCCTTACCACTTAGACACGTCAACATGATGTCATCAATTTGTTTCCCACAAACATCAAAACGATGTCGTTTTGACCAGTGTAGACTTGAATTTGAAGCGTGCCAATGTACAAGCTTGTGGTGCACCTCCTTTTAATTGAAGCTTTATAAAAAAAAACTTGTGGTGCAACTCAATTTAATTGTAAGTTTGAACCCTAAATATTGGGCATGCATTCCCTTGTCCTTCACCGTTGAGTTACTTGTTATTCTTGTTCAAGGAGTTGAGAGAATATATGTGACGGCCCCACAATTTTATACTGAACCAGAGTGCTGTCAATAAGCAGAAACAAATAATAAACATTCATTCTTTCACGAAAGTTAAGTAAAGTAATAAGAAGTAGTTATTACCGACCCATAATGTAAAAATCTTATGTAGCAGCGGAAGTCATATTACAATTTTGAAAATGTCCTTTAAGTCCTTAATACGATCACTTCTTTGATCTACCATCCATAACAATGGTAGTAAGAACTCAATACTCGTCCATCTTTCTTTTTCCATTATCAGACGGCTCAGTCTTTGGATCATAGAACCCTGTAAAGTATAAATTCAACTAGAATGAGCGATTTACATTCAACAAGTACATAAACATGTATGGTGAATTCAAAACGCAAAAAAGTTCTTACTGTTTATGAGGTATGACGGATTTACTGTAAAAAACGTCTAGAAAATTAGAAAATAACTTTTAGGGTCCTTGATGATATTCTAAAGGACACCCTTCTAGAAGGAATACATGATTCAGTAAGTTTGTCCGTTGAAGCACATTCTCGTAAGACTAGCTAATCACACCATAGCAGTTAGTCAGGCTACATTGGCATAATTCCTCTTTGACGAACGTACGTAATCACTATAAAACCTCTAGGTCAAGTGTTCAATCGGAATACTCACATTTTTTTTCTCTAGCCAACCATGTGGCATGACCTCATAAGGGATAATTTATTCATTGTACAGATATAACATCAATGAGTAATATGATAATCAAAGTTTAAGTACATCTGTACATAATCATTTATAAGATACTAGTGAAAAGCAGAGCATAGCATAATCATCCATGACAATAAGTAAGACATGTATATAATCACACTACATGCATATCAAAATGAGAGATAATGCGCATATGTAAATAAATAGAAGTGAATATGCACTTGCATATCATATCATTACGTATATTGAAACAAATGATCATGCGTTTAATTAAAAAAAGTATCAAATTAAATATATATTTGCATTTGTCCTTAACTAAACTTAAATTAAATCACTTGAGTAGCGGATCTGTAAACCATGTACATTGGCATATTATAAGAAATCATGCCTTAAATACAAACACAATAATGCACAAGCGAGGTGTCTGTATATTTCTTACATCTTTGATTTTCTAATCTAGTCATCATTTGTTATATTGGAATCCAATTTTTAAACCCAAATCGAAATCCAAGAGATTTTTTTTCGGACTATTACTTATTCATAGGCTCCATATAATTAATTTGATTTATTAGAGACTGGGGATTAACAATTCTTAACTTAAATGATTTATAAATATTTCATTATTAATTAAGAATTATCCATTAATTCTTATTATCTTAAATGATTGTTTAATCATTTACAAAAATTTACGATTTGTTCTTTAAATATTATTTTATTTCTTTAAATAATATGAATGAGTATATTTCATTCTTAGCACACTGTTTATTACTTATTGACACAACTTGTGTGCAATATGAAGATAATAAAAGAATAGGTAAGGTAAAACAATTATCTTGTATAAGCGTTAGAGGATAAAACTGCACATCAAAGGATAACAAGTACTGTGCACAAGCAGGTAATGTGCTTAAGAAAGATAAAATGTACATCAGTGAATAAAATATGCATCAGCAGTTACTGTGCATCAGAGAATAAAGTATGCATCAGCAGATAATTGCAAATTAGAGGATAAAATATGCATCAACAGTTAATTGTGTATCAGAAGATTATGCATTAGCAGTTACTGTGCATCAGAGGATAAACTTTGTCATTAGCAGATATACTGCATCGAAGGATAAAATTGATCATTAGTGGATAAGGTCATCGGAGGATAAATAAGTGGATAAAATTTTTGTTCATTAGTAGATAATGTCATCGGATAATAATCAGTGGATAAAATTTTCGTTTATCAGTGGATAATTTTGTTTATCAGCAGATAATTCTACTGAAAACCATCAGCTAATAACTTGTTCATCAGAGGATAAAATGTTCATTAATGGCTTCATCAGTAGATATTGTTCTTCGGAGGATAACAGAGGGTATAAGCTTTCAGTGGCTATTTTCTTACCCATTGATAATTCTTTTTTGCAGATAGTTGTTTCTTTTTATGTAGAGATAAGACATCAGTAGATAATTTTTACTAGGGACACGTCCTCATCATCTTTCTTGCCAGAAATCTCAATGATGTTGAGTTACAACAGACACATACACATACAAGTGGAGACTATGCTACTATAGGCTTTGTTGTAGGCAAATAACTCTGCAGTCTCACTGTCATGTTCTAAACTAAGAGGGTTGAGGAGGGGAAACCTCGAGTCATCTTTCCTATTTCCTATCTTTACAGATGACTGCTATAACTCAAAGAAGATCTGTTTGGTCAGAACCCAAGCATGGTAACTTTATTCAATTTTAACAACTTATATACAACAACAGCTAAGGTCTCGGTTTGTATTTTAGGTGTTCTTTCATTATTTCTCAGTTTCTTTTGGATTAACCTTAACCTTAAAGATACATGACTCATAACTACCGATGATATGTGCACGTTTTATTCATGCATGGCATCAATGTAAAGGACAAAACAGATCAGTTAACTTTAATATAATTCTCTTACCTCTTTCCTTTAATTTGGAGTTTAAATACTTGATCTTCTGACATTTGTTGCTTTTGAAAATGACAGTTGCTCTTCAAAATGAAATCTGAAATTTAAGTGGGTGGTCGGCTGAAGAGAAAAATATGGGAGTGGGGCTAGGGTTGTACCTCAAATGATACATTTATATTACTTACAAATCAATTAGAGTTGTTGGATCATCTTAGTGTGAAATTATCAGCCGTTGGCTAGATTGGCCAGTAATATGTCTTAGTGTGAAGTGATTGGCTGGATTGGTTGGTAACACACATCAAGCCTTCTCTTGGGCAGTGCCCTTTGGCAACAATCTTCTCATCAGCTGTTGGATCAAATACTTCCTTGTTAATCCTTGATCAGTATATTACTTGATATATTTATACCTCAAAGTGATATATTTATATTACTTAATATATTTCCCTTGTTATTTCATTTGGTTAAGATTGTTATTTAAAGGTTGAAGTTAAAATTTATTTACTTTGATTTAATGATTATGTAAAGATTTATTTTTGTCTTATTTAAGTTTATTATCACATGTACACAAAAGTATAATAATAAAGTTTTCGGACGTCGTAATGATATAGAAAATTTCATACATATTATGAATTAATTCTTCATACATCTTATTTCTATTTTCGGGTTCTCGCAATCAAATTAATGGTTCAGTCTCTTATATAATAGATATGAAGTTACAATAACTACTCTAAATCTCACCAAAAATTATGAAAATATGCTGATCTTCTTATTTTTGAATGTTCTATCCTTCTATAATGTTGGATCTCTTAAATACATTATAAAATAATAATAATAATAATAATAATACATCCTTTTTTTTTTAAAATAAACTGCAAGCTATTGCTCATTTTGTCTATGTAAAATGCAATATGAAAATTATTCATAGATATATAATACAGAGAAACACATGTATAGTGTGTAATGTGACTTGCATTCAAACTGAATATATATCAATTCTATGGAGTGTAAATATCCTCTCTCGGGTGATATAATTGTCCTTGCTCGATCAGAGTTCGAAAAGCAAATTATTCGTAAAATACCATAAACCTAAATAAATTAATATGCAGATAGCAAGTTTGTATGAGTAATTTTGTCGGAAAACTTTGGTATGGGTGGCTGCTGATTTGGATTTTCTCCAGTTGTCTCTGATTTGCTTCCATCATGTCATATTTGCCATCAAAGTTTCTGACCTTGTTTATTGTTTCCGGGTTTTGTAATTGATCAAAGGCATCGGATGGAGAAGGTGAGACGCGAGTAATCATTGTTATCAAAGATAGACCATGTTTATTTCAATTTAAATTGTAAATATTCTAAATTCTAATAGCATAATTACACCATAAGAATCTAAAATGTTTAAAATTTAAACTTTAAGCCAAAATAAACAGAGATGGAGAGAGCGAGATACGAGTAATCATCATCGTTAAAGATAGACCATATTTGTTTCAAACTTATATTTTAGAGAATATAGTATTTCACAAATCTAAATTTATCTCTAATTCCGGGAAGAGTAATCAGTTTCTTTTTAGTATCGAGAGATCCAGAATACAAATTCCATTCAAGTCTTTACCTAATGGAAGTCGAAACAAACTGAATTGTTTTCAAATAAAGCTCACCTCAGTTCAACCAAACAAATCAACATATCGTTCAACTAAAAATGTTAAAATAAGAGTTTTTGGCCGTTTCGAGCTGAACTCGAAGAAATAAAACTTTTGGCTATTTCAACCTTAGTTTAAGTTTAATTTAAATTTGCTGGACTGCTCCATTTTGTGCCTCATCCTCTACACAACTCCTTCTGTAGTTGACATTCAGCTCATTATTAATTTTTTAAATTTAGAAAACTAAAATCTAAGAAGGCATATAGCCCCAGAGAATGGGACAAACAATGTGGCACAGAATGGAACAACCCATCCAATTTCTCCATTTGTTTATCTTACCCAAACAGGCAACAGTGTCATAAGCAACAATTTTAGTCTTCCTTCAACAAAAGTTAAGAAAAGAAAAAAACTTCCTGCTGATCAAGATTTCCTTTTACCTGAGAAATCTAATGTATAAGCAGAAAGGAAACACATGAATGGCAAAACAAACTTCCGAACATGTGCAACGTTTAGTTGCTCCACTGAACCAGTGTTCTCAGTCATTAGAAACTTTCTTTTTATCAGGAGTAAGTGGTATCGGACCATAGAGACAGATGCGAAGATCACCCTGCAATACTCTTTGGTGGAAGTAGCTCTTGTACAAGTCCCAGAACTCATCTCTGTCGATATTGTTATAAAAAATAATTATCAACTTTATTTTTAGATACGAGTAAAGAGGACAGAAGGATGGGAATTGTCAAACCTGATTTGAGGAAGTGAAAGCACAGAATATCCTTTTACATCTGTGTGCATGTCGAGCACAATAATTTTTAACCGCGACAATCCCAATGCCTCCATATCAATTAACTTCTTGATCCTAAAAGCATATTGTAAGATGTCAGCAAACTTTAGAGTGAACAGAGAAAATAATTGATCATATAGTAAAATATATTTTTGTTAGAATTATTTGCTTACGAAAATATATACAGCATGTTAGTTCACAATGCAACCTCACAAAAAGTATACTTAAAGTTTGATGGCTATGAACAGAACCTTTAAAAATGAAAAAATCGAAAAACCATAAAAATGACAAACAGAAACAGGACAATAATGAAGCACTATGAGATGAAGTGTCGCCTTAAATTGAAACAGACAAAGATCTACAAGCAATTCTCTTATCACTATGGGAGATATTGCATGTGCAAGCTACATAGATTGCTTTTCATAGAAAGAACATATAATTTATTCCAAAAAAACACTTCACAAAAAAACAAAAGGTTGGGTGTATCATGGATCAGAAAAGGACGAGTATAATTACAAAAGAGATGGGTTTGTTTTTAGGGGTGCTATTGATAAATCTGTCTATTACAACAGAAGAAGGGGACTCAAACCCTCATCAGCAAGGGAGAAACTATGAGCTTTACAAGTGGTAAGATTAGTTTTTCAATCTTTAAACCATCAAAAAGAAATGTTATTAGCAATTGCTCATTGCAGCTAGCAAGGAGGCTATCTAACACCATCAATATGCAATATGAAATAAGTAACTGTTAGGATTTTGGTCCTTTCAAGTGCACACAAAAGCCAAATCAATTATTCCTAAAAATCCCACAATAAACATGACAAAGAAGAAAAGAAAAAACTCACTGTGTAATGAAAATAATAAGAACAAAAAAATTTATGTGATTTCATCAACTTGCCCACGCCCACGGAAAGAATAAAACTTCACTACATTTGAAGAACTTGTGGTGTAAAACTACGTAAACTACTTAAATATACCTTTACAATGTAATGAAAATAATAAGAACAAACAATTTTATGTGATTTCATCAACTTGGCCAGGCCCACGGAAAGAATAAAACTTCACTACATTTGAAGAACTTGTGGTGTAAAACTAAGTAAACTACTTAATTATACCTTTACTAGTAGTGTAGCACGTGCACAACATGGGCCGGCATTTTTATTTTTGTCTAAATTACATTTTTTGTTCATTGTATAATCATACGCTGTTTAATTTTATGAAAATTATGTTTTTAATATAGTTATAACTATTTTTTTATAGTTAAAAGGTGGTGATTTAATTTTTTTTTTTATGATTTTGTTAATTCTTTTGATAAGTGCTTTTCCGTAAATTAGAGTACATACTGAAAGCTTTTTTTAGAAAAAGAAAGTATTGTGTTTTCTTTTTCCCAAATATTTATAAATGATTTGAATGTTAACATGTAAGTTATTTACTTAAATGAGTTTTATTATTAAAAATTATTTCTAAGGTTTGGGACGTAATGTTATTTAAATCCTTGAGGTGGTTCTGTTTGTTTAGGTTGACCAAAAAGGTACTGAGACCACAGAAGGTCATTCTGGCCTTAATCTAATTTTTAATTCTGAATTAGTCTAATTAGGCAGCAAAGATTAAAATCTTTGAAAGTCTCCTCGATAACATAAGAACTCAATATTGTAGAATATGACTTCATAGAACATAGACAACAAACTCACTAAAATCAACATAGAACGGTCAACTCACGAGTTAAACCAGTGATTTACCAACCAACTGGGCTCACATAAAACGGCCTTGCTACATTAATAATACTAGTAATTGATGTCTGGCTATCTACCACCAAAGGCTAATCTCGTAACTGGGTATACACCCTTCTCTCAAATCCCTTGTGAGAAACACTAGGCCCTTACCCTACCCACTAGAGATCTAACCCTCTATGACTTCATCTTACCTTGTGCTCCCAAAATTCTCCAATAGAAACCAAATGACACTATTTATTGCACTTACATAGAAACCCAAATGGCCCTATTCTCCATGTTCACCCTTCATCCATATACACGCGAAATCGCTGGACTATAGATTATAAAATTCCGGTTTGTGCATCATGATGGCCAAACTATTCAAGAATAATAAATCATCACCTTAAAATGGCACCAGAAATGTGCAAGAAAACACTTTTAGTAGGTCAAGGTCCTGTTTCACGAAAACACTCAAGATGCAATTCTGAAGAAGACAATCTTGAGATTGATTCAAGAAAATGAAACAATGTATTTACAATAAGGTTACGGCTGAGAATGTAGAGGTGGTGATGGAACACATGACCTCTATTTTATGCATATTTCTCATATTAGGACTAGTGTTTTAAGGCAATACTCTTCTGTGATGGTTTGGGACTTTACAAGTGGAAGGAATTAGGCTACAGTATCATTCTTCTATATAGCTAGTCCTGATAATGCCTCTGCCTTCGATATCTTCAATATCAAGAGGATTAAGGACTGCATGTTTGCTGAAGTACTTTTGAGGATTGGATGTTTGTTCTGTGTAGCGAAAACTGAAAATTCTTACAATAAAAAATTTCATGTTTGCCACTATTACAGTGTATGCTTATCTTCGTGTAAATACATTAGAATCATAAGTCGGTTGATACTAATCTTTTCCTTTTAGTCTTTATCTTTACTTGTACACCAGTAAAGTCGTCGTCAGTTTTAAATTAACCCAGTGGTCATTTCCGTATTACTTTCATTTATCCATAATGTTAAAGACACCAAGGGAACAATTTTAGAATTTAACATTCATGAGATTATGCAGTGTTGATTTAACATTTTTAACGGTAAACTGAAAAGCCTGCCAATATGAATGATGTATCTAATAGTTTAGCTTTGGCCGTCAAGGATGGTTTGCATATAGGAACAACCACAAAGCATATCAAAGTAAGATAATAAGCCAGTTTCCTTTTCCCTTTACCAAAACGTATCTATCTTTCTTTACAAATAATTTACTTTCTCAATTAAAAATTAGTCAGTGTAGGAGGACCACTAGAAAAAAGTAATCGAATAAATTGCGCCTGCAACTGTCCGCATGCGCATAAACAAAAGGCTTTTTCTTCCCCATATTTCCCACCCTCCAGTAAAATGCAAAACATACCTATTCGTAGTTACCTTTCCTCAATATAAAAAAAGTAATGCCATATAAGCAAAAGCGTCCCAACTTCCTAAAATTTGGGAAATATATAATCCCACAATTAGTTGTTCCTCGTTCACTATCAGTTATGTATAATTTGGCATCTAACATGTGATAGCTTCTCAAATTCAGGTAGGATGTAAAAGGGAGAAGAAAAATTTATGAGAAGGGTAATAAATGATTTTTTTTTCTTTTGTTTTTTTTGACAGCGGCTCACCAACCAAAAGAGAGAAAAAAAAAACAAAACAATTGCCAAAAATTGCTCTTGTTCCCTCTTTTGTTTTGTTTTTTCTTTTTCCTTTTTTTGGAAGGGTGGCGGGCTGTGGGGGGCGAGGAACAAAGTAAAGCAGCGCACCAATATATAGCAATCAAAGAGCCAAAAGACTATACCAGTTCTATACGATTAATGTCATTATTTTAAATGCCCAGTACTCAGATAACGAAATTTCAGTTTATAAGTATGGCTAAAATCTAAACCTATATTTATTCTTGTATGGCCTACTTAAATAAAGTACCAAATAATAGGATATCTTTTTTTTTTCATTTTTGTTTTTTTCTTTTTTTTATAAGTAATGCAGAACTCCAACCACATACCTGTTTGGTGTGCCACTTGCAATATTGACCCGATTCTTTAGAAAGGACACCTGAGGACAAGCAAACAACTAATAAACAACCACTCCAAATTTGATAAACAGAAAAACATCATAAAGTACATACGTATAGGTTACTACCTGTTCTTCGACCTTCATATGCTTCGAGAAAAGCTTTGCAGCATGACATTCTTCAGTCAAAGGTCGCAAACCCCTGCAGCAGCAAAAGAAACGCAATAGAACACTCATTTTGGTTGTCATAGGATCAAGCATTCTAGCTGTTTACAATTTTATTAAGACCACAAGAAATTCAAAACTTCTCAATTGTGATTTTGTGAATTAAAAGGAAATGCATCATACCTGAAAAGTTCCAATGATCTCAAGGCAGACAAACTAATTACAAGAAGTGCTGGATGCCCAGGTTCAATCTTTCCTTCTATAACCTGCTTTTCACAAAGCTCGTGTTTCCATAATGGACCAAAAGCAGTCTTCATATGTTCACTTAAAGTGCCGACATCTTGAGGTACGCTCTGAGATAGCTCAACAATGCATGTATCTGCATTTTAAGTAACCAACATCACTACTTTTCAGAATACAAAAAAAGATGTACGGTTCTTTATGCATTAGTTCATAACTACACAATATGAACTTTTCTAGTAAAAGATCATAATCCAAATTATACAGAACAATAAACCAACAATGGGATTAACCATCTTATATAATTAAACTCACATCTAAAAGTAGTTATAAGGAACTAATTAAGCAATCATTATCAGTGCATCAAGTATTAAGATTACAAAAAGATAATATACAGAAGTCTGAGCCCAAGCTCTAACTCAAACATTTAAACCATCTATATACGTAACTTTTCTAATTATTTTCATTAAACAATGTTGGATGCAAAATTTTCAAAAAACCTAGATCTCAGGTCTGATAGTATATACAACCTCCAATCTGCAGGACATACCAGGCAACTATGGACATACTAAGTGGTTATGACATAATAGGCAGTTATGAAAATGGAAGATAGTTATGGACATACAAAGTGATTTTGGTCTTAACAATGAAAAGATTCATCATAGGAACTAGATCCACCTTCCCAAATGCTTTTTGGTCAACCCAGAATTTTCATCATGATATCTGATACCATATGCGCATAAATTGGTGCCATGAGGAATAACACTGAAACACATAATAATGTTTGAAAGCATATCTTAACCCAATAATTGGACTTAAAATTATCTATCTAGTTATCCATTATGTTATTTTATATGTATCAACTCTCTTTTCCCTAGCATTTCAGTTCTGGCCAGATTTATTAAAATAAAGAGCCATCATAACTCTAACAGAAAAGGATAATAAATGACGAAAACAAGAATGATTGATGGGGACAGGGGCTGATTCACAAACTTGACAGAAATTACACAAAGCAAACTTGAAATTATAATATTTCTCAATGAATAAAATCACAGATTACATCCCTATTTATAATTGAACATGAAACAACTTTCCTATCTAAGCTAGAATTCTAATTTATAACTACAATACTAAACTAAAACTCTAATTGATAACTATAAAATAAATATAAACTAAAGAATAAATAAACTAAGGAACTAGAATCTTCTTTTCCTTGGGCTTGAACCAAGAGTTTTGGGCTTATTAAAACAATTCCAAAGGCGCATATATTGGTCCCAAATTGTTTCTCGACCTTGTCCTACATCAATGATCTATAATACTAAGGCAATACAAGGACCTCTACCTCCTGGAAAGTCAAAGTTAATGACCCTTCAATGTTAGCATAAGTGTCCAGAGCATTAAGCCTTCCATTATTTTGTAGCCACACCATCAACCATAAATGAATAACTGCCTTGCCATATCAACTTGTTTATCCCAAAATCACTTTGCATTGAATCCCTTCAATTTGTTACAGCAATCACAGAAGGAAGGAGCTTAATTATCTGGTATAATATGCAGCTGCAGAAGCGGAACTGGAAGAGATTCCACAGGTTCCACCAACATAGTAACATTTCCCTTTGTACTTGAAAAACATGAAGATTGGAATTTCGAGCAGCCTTAAAATATACTGTAGTATTTAATTATTTATAATTTTATAGGAATAGGCAAAAGACCACCATGGAAATCCTTTCATTAGGTACATAAGACTCAAAGGAGGTAGCCGGTGAACATTACTAATTTTAGTAGTCAACCGGGAATCCAAAAGCCCCAAGGCTAAAATCACCAAGTATTCAATATTTTCTAGTTCTATAGAATTGATTAAATCTCCAATGCAAGCTTGGGCCTTCCCCTACTGGATTAAAGCTCATATTTCCCCCCTCAAGTGACGAGGTTCAAATCCCCCTCCCCTTGCCATGTAATTTCTTAATACTACCATCCCAACCCCCACCCATCACCCAAAAAAGAAAAAAAAAAATTTAATCTCCGATATTAAAAGATATAGAATGATTCAGTTAATTCAGTCAAGACATGTTAACATTATATATAGGTCCATTGTCTCTCCAAGTCCCTACAAAATCAAACAATTAACTCAACTAACTTCGAATGATATTACATTCATGCTGCAAGTAAAATAAGGAAAACTAACTCCAGAAGTCCAAATACACCTCCAATTTTGGAACAGAGGAATACCATCTATTAACATTCAATATCTCCGTAATCAATAAAAATAAGAGAATTTAGGAACTGGGGTATACCCAAAAATGGAAAAAGAGAGAGCGGAGAAGAGAATCACCTTTGAAAGAATCGAGTTCGAGAGAAGAAAGCTGAATGGCATTGCTAGATTGGTATTGATGAATGAAGAAACTCAGTTGCTGAGAAGGTGTTGCTGCTTGTACTATAGCTTTGTTGTTGTTGATGTTGTTGTTGTTTTCTTCTATCATGCTTTGGGTATTTTTTGTTTCGATTTTGCTGGTAGTAATGTTGTTGATGGGATTCGTGTTCTTCTTCTTCTTTTTGGTTTTGGGTCTGTTGGGGCCAAGAGGTAATTTCGAATGCTTTCCCGATTTAGATATTTTTGTTGCTGCTGCTGCTTTCGAACGCTTCTCGTGCTTGCCGCTGCCCATGTTTTACGGCCGCCGCCGGCTCTGTCCGTCCGGTCAGACCTTTATAACTCACTCTGTAGTATCTTTCTTCTAGGTTTAAGGACAAGTACAGCTAAATGTGCGACGGTAAACAGCGCAATGATACAATAATACTCCAATATACCTCCTAAATTGTTTAAATATTTCTTATATATATATATACACACACACATATATGCATATAACTGACGATGATTTAATAGTTATAATCTTGTATTTACACAAAAAGACGTGAGTAAAAATATATTTGAGTATGGTAGCATTACTCACTTTAAATATTCAAATCTATCTATATATCTACACAACATATTCGTTTGCAAATTAAATTATAAGCTAATTGATTGTAATAAAATTAATTATTAATTTATTTATTTAATTAAAAGAATTATAATCAACTTAATAATCGTAAATAATAATGTAATTTACTAGTAAGTGATTAAAGACAATTAAATCAATGATAATGTCAACTATTTACTATGTTAATATATTTTAAAAGAAATAATTATAATCAAATCAATAATTACAAAATTATTGGTGTCATGCATGGGTTTTTAAGTTAGTTTAGTAAAATTTTAACAAAAATGAAGCTATGGAATACTATATATTACTTCTGTCCAAATATTGAAATATAGTCAAATACTCTAACCTAAATATATAGATTTTAATGGAGTTATATATTGTATTAGTTTTTATATAAATTAAAATTTAAAGCTAAAAGAGTTACAGTATTTATTAAAATAATTATATACTTTATAATATTGATTACAATTACCACCCACATTTACATCAATTTTAATATATATTTCACAAAAAAATACTATAATAAATTCAATATCTTGTATTACTGTAACTTGTATTGTGAAAAGAATGATATTTTACTTAGAGCCTATTTGTTTTTAATGATAATTTATTGAAAAATATGTGAGATGAGAAACTACTTCGATTCATGTTTTGGGTAACTCGTTTATTTTATAAGACATTTATGTTATGTTTGGTTATTCATCGCAATGGAAATGAGAATAGAATTAAGACATTTATGCTATGTTTGGTTATTCATCGCAATGGAAATGAGAATATAATGAAATTAAAAAAGAAAAATTAATGTTGAAAGAGTAGGATAACAAAAAATATAAAGAACTTGAAATGAAAATTATGATGGATTGTTAAAATGGATAATACAACCTCCTAAAAGATAAAGAATAATGATTTCAAACCTTATCATATTTTTGTCATTCCAAACTCTTTTTATTTTTTGTCATTTTTCTCTTATATCACTACTTTTTTTCTTTAAATTTATTACATTCTTATTCTTATTCCAACGTGTCAAGCGTAATGTTATAAACTAACGGACAGGTACATGTGTAGTTTTGATATTTAGATTTTTTTTTTCCAAAGTTTTTTTGCACTGGGAATGTTTGAAAAGAAATTTTAATTATTTTTTAGAATTATCTTGGTTTGGCTCTTTGTAAATAGCTATCAATTTCTATATTCTAAATACATTTACGTTCTAAGTTAGCTTTTGAGTCTAAGTGTAAGCCCATAACCCTCTAAGCATGACTCTCTAAAAGATAACCAAAGAGCCTCTTCACCGCCTAAACTTATTAAATCTATTTTTTAAATATAAATATTCTTTACTTCCTAAATACACTTATGGACAAGTATACTGAATACTTAAAGTATAAACAATTTATTGAGTAGTCATGGTGTGGTGGAGTCTGTAGTTTTAAATGATTGTTTAGTTCCTGGTGCAGATGTGACTTTGATACTCAAAGATCCCAGTTATACCTGTCTTTTACATTTAGCCTTTTAGTAATTCCTTAAAAAAATTAAGTTAAACAAAAAAAAGAAAAAAATTAGCAGATAAATCGGTCAAAACTATCCATTTCAATTAGTATATAATATTTTAAATATAGAAAAATAAATTTGGTTGTACACTGTCTTGTTACAAGAAACAAAAGAGAGTCTCAAATGCTATAAGGAATTTCTATGCTCCATTTACCTTTTGACAAGGTTTTTTCGCTATATGACAATATGACAGGAATTAGTCTTGAGAACTTCCCTGTATTCTTGTAAGCATTGCAGGCTGCTCCTTCAGCTCTGCTCTTTGTGCTCATGAAAGGCTTCCCATTGCTTTTGCCTTCTCCCTCAGCATAAATTTCTGAACCTTCCCAGTTGATGTTCGCGGCAGATCATCAAAAACAACTGTCCGAGGTGCCATATAATGCGGTAATTTCTCCCTACAAAAATCTATAATCTCTTGAGCATCGACTTCAAGTCCATCCTTGAGTTTCACAAACGCGCAAGGCGTCTGACCCCAATGATTATCCGGCCTTGCAACGACTGCAGCCTCAAGAACTGCCGGATGGCTAAACAACACCGTTTCTACCTCAACCGAGCTTATATTCTCACCCCCAGAGATAATAACGTCCTTTAACCGATCTTTAACTTCTATACTGCCATCAGCATGTTTCACCGCAATATCACCACTTCGAAACCAACCACCTCTGAAAGCTTCTTCTGTTGCTTTGAGATTTTTGAAGTATCCACTCATCACAGTATTTCCCCTAAACATAATCTCCCCAAAAGTTTTGCCATCGGTTGGAACGCTCTTCATTGTGTTGGGATCAATAACATCTGCCTCCTCCAAGCCAAAGTGATGCGTCCCCTGTCTTGCTTTTAGCTTTAATTGTTCTTCCATTGGCAATGAATCCCACTCGGGCCTCCACGTGCAATATGTTCCTGGACCATACGTCTCCGTGAGTCCATACAAGTGGGAAACTCTAAATCCCAGCTCCTCCATCTTCAAAAAGATCTGTGGAGGCGGCGGTGCACCTCCTGTCATTATATCAACCTTGTGAGGAAGTTCCCTCTGGTCACTAGATGGTGAATTCACAATCATGTTTAAGACAGTTGGCGCCCCGCCCATGTGTGTAACTTTGTGGAGATCAATGTTTTCGTATATGTCCTCTGGACAGACGCGTCTGAGGCATACATTAGTGCCTCCCAATGCTGCCAACCCCCAAATTAGGCACCAGCCATTGCAATGAAACATAGGGACTGTCCAAAGGTAAACAGGCATGGATTGCATTCCGTGAAGGAATGTTGTGGCAATTGAATTAAGATATGCACCTCTATGACTATACACAACTCCTTTCGGCTGAGATGTTGTGCCCGACGTATAGTTTATGCTGATAGGATCCCATTCAGATTTTGGTCGTGTTACTACAAATCCACTAATTCCACTCTGCACAAGACTCTCGTACTCATACATATGGGATCCAAAACTTGGAAAAGATGGACTATCAGGTTCAAGGAATAACACTAGGATAGGTGGTTTCTCGAGAAGTTTGAGTGCTTTTTCAGCAATTGGAAGTAATTCATGATCGACGAAAATGATCTTGGCTTCTGAATGTCTCAGGACTGACACCATACATGAATCATGGCGTGTATTGAGCGTACAAAGAATGCCTCCAGCCATAGGAACTGCAAAATGCAGCTCATTCATCGGTGGGACATTAGGCATCAGAGTTGCAACCTGATGTTTTAGAAATGAGAATTTGAAAATCAAAACAAGCAAGTTAACAGAACATGTAATACAAAACTTGCCTAATTTAACTGCTGAAATTTGATGATCTCTTTCGCCTGAAACATTTTGTGATTGATTCAATATCAACAACCAGATAGACAAGAAGAAAGCATTTCAGAATTCAGGGGGCTAACATGAAAGAAGCTACATCAACGTAGGTTCCATTTGTTTTAACTTAAAGTTTAGAGATTTTAGAATTTAACAATTTAATTTATATAACATGAATCTAAAATCTAAAATTTTTAAAATTTAAGTCGAATCAAACGGGATCGTAATATACATAAAGTTTTGCGCTTTGCATTTCTAATATTGAGACATGACAACTGCACCATTTTTACAACATTTATATATGCAGTTGTTTTAGAAAAATATTCAAGAAACTATGGAGATGGTATAGTTTCAAACTAGCATTGCCTCTTATTATACACAGCATTCAATGATCAGAAGCTCCTAAAATGGAATCTAACACTAAACAAATAGCAAATTATTCTGTGGGGTGAAATTTTGTGTCATTTTCTTTGTGGGGTCAACCAGTATATGAAAAAGCACTGCACCTATTATTCTTTTAAGGGTATTTCTGATCACTAATTTAGGATAAATTTGTACGGAAAGATATCATTTTTAACATGTACACCCTTTATAATTAAATTTCTAAATGATTGCCGTAGTTCAATAAAAAGGATAAATTTGTCTAACTAAAAATTATTATCGTATGCCTATAATTTTTCGCCCATAATAAATACAAATAATATTTAAAAAACAATCATCAACAAATTATTTTAATTTTATTTTGTATTTTTTACCGAAAAGATTCTATATAACCCTTTGTTTCGAATGTTTCAAACTTAAATTTCGAAAAATTTAGATAGTAAATTAAATTATCAAGATCTAGTCATTCCAAAATTGTGTAAATTCAATACCAAAAGTTAGAATCTTCAAATTTTATATTTAATTTTGAAACTGAAACAAACATAAACTATATATCAAATAAAATCAAATTACAAAGTAAAGAAACAGAATCAATCCTCTCAGGGTCAAACGAATACCAGAAAAATAGAAAAAAAAATAACCAAATAAAAACATGAACTTAATGAATGATTATTTTGATAGAAAAAAATAAATAAATAAAAACTTACAACATCACCATGGGAAATTCCCAAATGGGTCAGAGCAGAAGCAAGTTTGAGACACCTAAAATGAGTTTGTTCCCAAGTGTAAGCAATTTTTGAACCATACACAATTGATTTTCTCTCTCTAAAAACTTTGGCCGATCTCTCCAAAAAGCTGATGGGCGACAGAGGAACATCGTTCGCAGAGCAACGCACCAGACCCTCCGTACATTTCCATCTCTTGTCTTCTCCTTCTTCTTCTTCAATTTCAACTGCACCACCTTCATAATTTGCTGATAATTTTCTACTCCATTGAAATATGCTATTCGAGTTAACTGGGTTTGTTTCCCAACTCAACCGAGCCAGTGAATTCCTAATCAAACGATTCATGGTTATCGGAAGGAGAAAGAACTGACTGAGATTTGGGTGGAGAGTTGGGCTGTGGAGTAGATGTTAAAGACTTTTTTTTTTTTTTAATTGGAAAAAAAATGCAAATGTTACTTATTTTACATAACAAAAAAAGAGTCTTACGCTGGCAATTACATGCACAGAATATTGCATGTAGTAATAATAATATTTTTTATTAATTTTTTTATGAATATTTAATTAAAAATTATATAAACAATTTGTAATAATAAATTTTAAAAAATATAATATTATAGTAAAAAATTATATAAATATTATTATTTTTACTAAATTTTATTCTTAAATATTATTTTTTTTATTTTTTTGAGAATGGAGGGAGTAATATAAATGAATGACTTAAATTAAAAGAAATCTACATTATAGAGTTTTTAATGAATTTTAGAGGAACCGATTCTTTAATTAACTAATGGACAATATTAAAAAGATTGATCTCAAATGTTAATATGAATGAATGACTTAGATTAGAAAAAATTTATATTGTGGAGTTCCTAAGAAACTCTAGAGGAGTCAGATATACATAGAAAAAAATTAAACAACAGTTATTATGAAATGTAAGGAATAAGTATTGAATATTTTGTTTAATATAAATATTTTATTCTATATTTATATTAATCATTGTTTAAAATATTTTTAATTATTAATTTTTAAAAAATAAAATACAATATTTAATATAAACAAAAGTCCATCTAAAATTATATATAAAAATAAAAAGTCAAACAACATAATATAAATAAGAACGGAGTAAGTAATAAATAAAAGTTAAAGGATAAAACAATTTGCAATTTTAATTAGGCTCCAACAAAATGTAAAAACTATTTCGATTCACTTCTGCGAAAACTTTTGGCAAAAATTATTCTCATTGAAAAGTTAAAAAGTAGGAACTTTAACTAAATTTATCTTTAAGATCATTGTTATGATACTCTTTAATATAATCAATTAAATGAGAAGTTTAGATTTTATTAACACTATATATAAATTAAAATATTTAAGCAATAATTACAAAATTAACAAAGAAATGCAATGGAGATTATCTAAATCCACCAGTTGTAGATACTGACACATAAATTCCTCTAAAAGACTTGAGATTGATTTTTGGGATGAGAAATGTGTTCCATGGGACTCTTGAAATATCCCTGTTTGCTTATTTGGACATGACATTTAAAGTCAAATTATATAATTTGACTCATTTTCGAAAATTGGCATAGATTAGTCATATACTTTGTAATTAATTGTAAATAATATGCAGTAAACAGAATGAGTGCACTATATTAGTTGATAATTACTACAAATTATATGTGTCTTGATATAAATTAAACATTTTTTTCTACAACCTCATAAATGAAATGATATTTTATTGTGTTGAAGAATTCAGTATCAATCATTAAGTTTGGAATTGATGCGACACGTAGCATTATCTATTTGCTCATGTGTTATAATAATCGATGGATAAGTCAATGAATGTGTATATTTTAAGTGATGAATTTTATAATTAAAAAAATAAACAAATATGAACATTTTCCTATAATTTTGTTAATTAGAGCTTTCAAAGTAATAAACAAAACAAAATTTCATCTTCAATCTCCTACTGAAAGCTACATATTTCGATCCACATCACAGTAACCAACATTAAACAATATTAGCTCAAATAGCGGTGCACGGCACGAGTTTTCATCATTAAATATCTCTTACACCCGATATGTTCTCAAAAAGAGTTATATTTGAAAAAATATATATTTTAAATAAGAGTTATATTTATATTTTTTTTTTGTTATGTTACTGTAAATTAAAAAATTTTCAATTATAAATTTATAAATCTCATCATAATTTAAATATTTATATCAAATTTAAAGAGAAAAACTTATTATTTGTATATTTAATTTATTCGTCAAAGATACAAAATTAATAATCATCAAAAATTTTAATATTACTTTTTTTTGTGAAACGGATGGAATATAAGTTTTATATTTAATTCATTCTTTTGAAAAATAAAATAATTATTTAGATATTAATTATGATTTTTTAATAGTCTATTGGTCATTTGAAATTTGTAGAGAAATTAATTTGATTAAATACATTAAATATTCAAAAGATAGGGCGGTCTTATGAATATAATGTATCAAATGTATGAGGTGTTTTTTTTTTTTTCAATTTGAATTTCATTTAAATATTTAAATGTCTTGACTGTATATTTAAATTTTACATGTTGGATTACGTTACATTAGTTGTGTTTGAATGTATTATCTAATTTGTTTGTCTCTTTTCTACTGTACCTCCTATGAGTCTAGTACATTTCATATGTTTTTGTTTTCACTCCAAAGTATTCATTGCTTGAGTTATCATCTTGCTCTTAAAATTTATACATATAAATTTTTATTTTAAAATTATAGGTATATTTATATTTATGAATATAAAAACAATGCTCTTGTTATCTTCATCACTTTATTATCGTCACTAATGATAATCATTACATTTATTTATACTTCAACTAACAATATGTAATCTGGTTTTGAAACAAAAGAAGTAAATCTTTGATGTAACATACTGTAGTTTTTCTATCCGTTATTTGATATTATACTTCCTCCGTTTTATGATAGAAGTTGTATTTTAATATATTTTTTCAAATATTAAAATTAAGTGTTTGATTAAAATTTACATATATAAGTATTACGTTTTTTCAAATATAAACGTCAAAGTGGTGATAAAACAAAAAAATTAGTGAGAAATTTTATAAAAAATAATATCATAATAAAAAAGTTATTTAAATATGATTCATTTTTTGAACAAAGTTACAACAATTGAAAGAAATGGGCTGAATTAATTTTACTAAGACAATAAAACCAGAGAGAGAGAGAGAGAGAGAAATTTCTTCTCTATTTCAGAAATTTCTATTTCTCCCTCTCTTCTTATTTTCTTCCTCCATTTTCAAATTCTACAATTTTTTATTAGCCCTTCTCTCTCTGTCTCACACTTTTTTCCTCCTCCAAATTCTTTCGTCTCTCATCTTTAATTTTCTTCTTCTCTTCGCTTATTGCTTAATGTTCTCTCTGTTTTGTTACAGTTTAAAATATACTAGTGATTGACGTGAAAAAGTTTGAATTCATAATTTGACGCTTGAAATTTATAGTTTTTAGTCTTAACTTTATCTTACCTTTTTTCCAAGAGATTTTTAAGTATAGTCATCTTTTTGTCAAAATTTCTAATTGTTTGTTGGTTTGAGTTTGTAATCTTTTTCATCCTTAAATGTTTTTGAGTCGGAGTTTGTTTTGATAGATTAATCTGGTATAGAGTTAGTTCATATCTTTGACTTTGGCTCAGATCTTTATGTAGAATTTGGATTCGTATTAAAAAACCAAAAGTATTAATATAATTTGTGACAACGATGATTTGAATATAGGATTGAAATTATTTATGGTGGTACTGATTCGAACCATGGAGTGGAGATGATTGTTTATTTGCTATTCTATTTTGGTTTTTTCTCTTATTGGACTTGAATTCCGTCATAATTGATTTATTGACGGTTAATTACTGGTTGGTTTACTTAAAAGACTAAAATTCTATAAAATGATCTTCTTTTTCAACTCTTTTCCTAAGTGGTATTTTTTTTTAATGCCAAAATTATCCATCTTCTTCTTTACAAGTGATTTTTTTTTTTTAATACCAAAATCACTCTTTTTCTTCTTTATGGGTGATTATTCATCATTAATTCTCAAATTCCATTATCTTTATTGTCAACTATCACTAATATCATTACCATCATGTCCCTATCATCATATACCGTCGTTACCACATATGTTTACCATCGTCACCGCAACTTACCATAACCACCGTATTCGATCTAAAATAATTTCAACTTAATTTTTTAGATTTAAACTTTTCAACATTCAAATCTGAACTTAACAGTTTCAGATTTGACTTCTAATTGTGCCGCCTATGACAACTTTGATTTCCGGCTAAAAACTGAAGCTGTCAATTTGTTACTGGGATGAGGAGGGAGTGTTGGGGGAAGAAAAAGGAAGAGGAAGAAAGAGAAGAAAAATAATAAAATGGGTTATTCTGTTGTGCTATTTTGTTTCAGTTTGTGTTATTTTGATTCAATTATGTGGAGTCTAGTTTGACTCTGTGCACTCAATTTAGTTGTGTTTTCAATTTTGATTTCGTGCCATAAAAATCATATTACCCTCCCAAAAGAAAAGCTCATTTTCCAAATAAAATAAATTCCGACTTTCGAGCCGCCCATTCAATACC
Organism: Centella asiatica; assembly: GCA_014636745.2. NCBI lineage: Eukaryota > Viridiplantae > Streptophyta > Magnoliopsida > Apiales > Apiaceae > Centella > Centella asiatica. The sequence continues at coordinate 16,185,457 of CM025786.1, forward strand.
TAAAATAGGTCTCGTTACAAACGAATAACTGATAAATAAATTTCGTCATCACTAAAATTTGAGACACTAATATTTAACACTTTTATATATAAATTCTGTAAATAAAATAAGTGGCAAGAGACTTTATACATAAAAAATTCATAATGTTTGTCAACCGACTATATAATAATTTCCTTAAATTTTAATTTTAATTCTTCCCTCACTTCCCTATAATAAGTATATAATACTCTTTCATACCGTCAAAATTTTAGAGTTTTTTTTGTTCTATCAAATATTTTATTCACACTTTTCTAAAGAAGACTTATTTTTTTTCAAAATTATTCTAAATAATTATTCATATAAGTTAAACATTTAAGAGAGAAAACAAACACCCAACTATGTGAATTAAAAATATATAAGTTTAATTGCAAAATTAACAAATGGTTCATTTATAATTAGTTCACTTTCGTTTTAACATGTGTACTTTTTAATTTTCAAGATCATCATTGTACTATTACTTATAATTTCAATTTAATCCAATAGACTTGCCACATCAATTATTTGAACGATTTGGATAATATAAAATAGTAAAATTTTCATGACTTGAATTTTATAAGTTATTGAATTAAATTTCGGGGTTAAAATGTCTTTCCACTATATTAGTTCATAACAAGGAGCTTTGTATTTTATTTTTTTTTTCGTTTTTTTTGTTACAACTTTGTTTGGTTAAATAGTTATGACGAAAAATGAATTTGTTTGGATAATATTAATCAAACATTAACTAAATACAAACTTGTCTTGCATTTCAGTAACAACATTACTTAAATTAAATTAAAATAAATGAAGTAGACAATGCTGCAAAAGAACAATTTGTCATTAACATTAAACATCTTCATAGTTGTTTAACGTTACTGAACTACTATTTCATCCAAAAATGATAATCAATTATTTCCCCAAAATAGACATGTTACAATAAAATTTAAGAATAAAATTAAGCATGACATCCTGAAAAGTATACCATTTTACTAAGAGAATTGTCTTAATTATTAACCAGCCTTGATTGTTACAATGACGATACTACGAAACCGAGCATTTCTGAAGAAAACAAATTCAATATATCACTTATGTATCTTATCTATTAATTTTTTTTGAAGAAAGTTATGTTACTAACATATTTATTTCCATTGTTAGAAATGTATTTGGATTCGGTCTCTGTATGCCCACTTTTCAAAAATCTACAAATCCCTATTATTTATGTTGAAACTTTCCAAGCCCCCTCATGGCTTCCAAGTTGATCAATGAAACAAATTTAACAAGTATGGTCAAAAGTTGGGATATACTATTAAACCTAAATTGGGGTTATTCGTTAAAAAATTACGGTAAAACGGTTTATAAATGTTTATGTGATAGACTTAATTTTATTAAGGATGATGAGAACGTAAACTTTCAACCATTTATGCGTTGGAAATATCGTTTTTTATGTTGTGTCGAAATAATTTATAAAGCACAAACTTAAACATGTGAAATCGAAGGACATGATTTGAATGTTACTACAAGTACTTGCCAAGAAATGATAAAAATAGCTATATTTGTTAAAGAATGGGGAGTTGCGATCTAACTTTTCCCACGAGCCCTGATGACTTCTTTAGCTACCGACTCGAATAGGGTAATAAAATTTAGGATAATACAATTTTTCCCAAAATTATGATATTTTCCAATTTAGAGTAATATAGAGTTTGGGAAAAGGACTTCACGAGTGAAATGTATTATATAATGTAGCTCATGCCAATTTATCATGGAAATACATTTTTTTAACTTTGTAATTTAATTAAATAATTTTAAAACATCCAAGTTATCAAAATTTTATTATTATATTTAATCCCCGCCATACAAATAAATGATATGACAAGTCTATTATATTGAATTAAAACAATTTGTATTACTAGAAGGACGATTTTGAAATTTAAAAAATACATAAACAACGAAAGTGAAATAATTGTATAGAGTTCATTTTGTCGATTTTAGCCTTATTTTTTTTGAATTACATTACCATTTAATGATTTTTTTGATGTGCATAAATTGTTAAAATGACTTATTTAATGGGATAGGGTGAGTATATTATTAAAGTATCATAAATGAAAAACTACCGGTGTGTCACTGTTTTAAAAAATAATTGTTGTGAGGTCATTTTCTTTATTTTTTACTGATTTTTTTATTTGTTCATTTTATCATGTGCATTTATACCACTTTCTTTTTTTTCCCCTTCAAAATTCACAATTGTCAGAGTTTTTAATTTGTTTGACCAATTTCTTCTTTTTTGGTACTAATTTTTTTGAATTTTAATTTATTTTCAATTAATTTTAAATATTTCCTTAATTTTATCAATCTTGCAACCATATATATATAGTGTGAGTTTATATATATTTACTGTGAGTTTATGTAAATATATATATATATATATATATATATATATATATGTGTGTGTGTGTGTTGTATATATAAGTAGGAGTTTATTTTTTCTAATTCAAATTACCAACCAAATTTATTAAAATTAATAAATATAATTAATTTTGTAATTATTTTTTTATTAATAGAATACATATATTTAGTGCAGGTTGATTCAGGAGTTATTGTTAGTTTTGGGTGACCGGGCAGATATTGCTCTTATCATAAATATATATAAAAAATGAACAAAATTACTCCAATATTTAAACAATTTAATTACAATTATATCGTTAATCATTAATCGTTTAATTGACCGTTGACTCCTTTTACGACCCTTATTTAATTTAATAACTCTGTTGAGATCTAAAATTAAAAAAGAAAAAACCCATGGAAAGAATCTCCGGTTTCTACTCCATCCCCCTTCTGAGTTTGTGAATTCAAACTGGGGAAAGCTGAATTGAGAGAGTCCATGGCGTCTTCCTCGTCTCTCTTCGCTTTTACTATTCTCTTCTTTTCTCTCGCACTCGTCTCTCACGTCGCTTCTCAATCTTCATCTTCTACTTGCCGCGACAAAGATGATGTTCAAGAGGTACCAGTTAACTTCTCCCTGCATTTATCTTACTTGATTCTTCATGTTTTCTGTATCTTGCAATTCGAAACAAGAAATGAACTACCGTTATTGTGTAACATTGAACTCACATATATGAATGTATTTTGGATTTGCATCGAATCTTGAGCCCTGAGAAGCGATGGTGTATTAAGTTGGGGAAACCAGTTCCTGGGTAATTGTCAATTTTGTGTGATTCTTCTTGTTCTGTCTTGGTGTTTGCATTAAATCTTGAACCCTTAAAAATAATAGTGTATTAAGTTGGAGAAACCAGCTCTTGGGTAATTGTCAAATGTCAATTGTGTCTTGGTGTTTGCATTAAATCTTGTTGTGTCTTGCAAGTCAAGACAAGAAATGAACTACCGTCACTGTGCAACATTGAACTCACATATATGAATGTATTTTGTATTTGCATCAAAAGTTGAACCCTGGTGGTAATTATGTACTATTAAGTTGGCGTTGGCGAAACCAGCTCTTGGGTAATTGTCAATTTTGAGAAATGAATTTTAATTGATGTATTAGTGAAGTTAACAGCACCAAGTTATTGAGCAGTGGTCTGGGATTGGGTAATTCAGCCCATACTGAGGATTGAGGATCCTATGAGTTCAACAAAATAATCAGTACTAAGATATTGGGGATGAATTATATAGAAAAGAGAAGAACCTTATTCTAGTGCAGATGGGTAACCTAACTTAAGAAGGATTGACGAGATAAAATCCTATTCACTACCCACTATAATTAGAAAATTGTGAAAAAGAAATACCGTTTCTACTTTGTTAAATTACTTAGATTTAGATCCCTTATATGGTTGTCTAACCGGATTAAGATTTACTATTCTTTCTTGAATTTACCCATAAATCCATAATGCAAATAACTCCTCTCTTTTTTCTTATGATATTTGTTTATCATTACATGTTTCTGGTAGTGGATTTGTTAGTAGAGAAGCTTATGTAATATTAATATTGAGAAACTGCAACTGGGACCTGTATGAAAATAATATTGAAGGCATAAAATACGACATAAAACATTGAAAAACCTAAAATAAAATAAAGGATAGAATTGAAGACAATATATAAAATTAGAAATGACAAGTATGACAATATATAAAATTAGAAATGACATGTATGAACTTACAGCCTTACATACTACAAATCATAAACATAGATACCCATCAGTGGAAGTGAGATAAAGAAGTTAAAAAGGTTGGGAAAGTGATATTTCTTGTCTATGATTCTGTCTGACTTTGTATGACCCGACATTCTCCTTAATTATTCCCATTCCAACTTATATCTCATGCACGTTGTTTTTTATGCCAACATTCAGCTCTATATATGATATCCTTCTTTACCGTCGACTATCATTCTATATAATTATCCTTCAAATTGATCATAATTTTACAATTAAACAACACTGTGAACACACCATACTGCTTCCACCATTCTGCTAGGAATAAATGTGTGCACAGCCTCCTCAACACGTATTCCAAACGTAAATTTACAAAACAAATAAAACCTGCTCGAAGGAATGCCCTTTACCATGTTTTGCTGCTTTTGTATTTTGTAATTCTAACTTTTTTTTAATTATTTTGGGTAAATGCCATGAGTTTGTTAACATTCAAAGGGATTTTTTTTAAAACTTATTGTTACCAGAACCTTTACCCTTTTCTTTTGTTGCTTTTTTTCTTATTGAGTGGGGGATTAAGTACAAATAGCTTCATCTTGAAATTTGTCATTGATAAGCACCTTTGCTGAAATCATTTTCAGGTAATAGTTAAGAAATGGATTAATGGAGTTGAAGGTCACACAATTGAGGGATTAGGTGCAAGATTTGGTGCTGCATTACCCACACATGAGAATGAAAGCCTAAGACTACCTGCTAGTCTTCCGAATCCCTTAGATTGCTGTTCCAGTTTATCTTCAGAGGTTTTATCTCTACATTTTATTCCTAATAATTAAATATTTTGGTTCTTTCTTTTCTCTTGACTGTTTTTCTGTGAAGATGAATATCTTGTATTCAAGTTGCATGAATCTGTAAAAGCTCAATTTTCTTCGGGCCTCAGACTATACTATGAGTCCTATTCTGATTAGTGTGTGGCATTACCACCAACACTGATAACATCTTGATACCATATACCTTGTTAGAAGAAATAAGATGTTCTTGTTTTTCCTTAAAAGATGTATATGAAATATATATTAAGTTATCAACATCAAAAAGGAAAAAGCAAAACAAAAAAGAAACTTAAGCTGAGTTGATCAGAACTAGTTTTATGCTTAAACATGAATATGATACTCAATTATTAAGCATATATCTCTATGGCCATATATTTTCTTGTTTATGAAATGCTCTAATAGGTTTCCTTATCTTTAAAATTATTACTTAGTTTTCAAGCCTTTTAGCATCATCATCATTATTATTGTTTTTTGGAATTCAGAAAAATTTTCAGAGACAGACATACTTACTATTTTTCTTTTTTTTTTTTAAAAATAAATTTTCATAGCATCATATATGGAATTTAGTAAAGGTGCATTGTTTACAGAATAGGGATTTATTAGTCGTTACCAATCTTTATACTCCCAATTGTTGCAAGTAGTATTCCCTTTTCACTTTTGCAGTTATCTGGCGCTATTGCTTTATGCCAACGTGGCAATTGTGATTTCTCAACAAAGGCTGAGGTTGCACAATCAGGAGGTGCAGCTGGCATGTTGGTGATAAATAACGAAGAAGGTTGTAATTCCAGATGCACTTATTGTTCTTCAAGCTAGATATATTTTAGGTTTCATCAAGATAGTTTATTGAATAAATATTGCACACTTTACTCTGTCTCTTGATATATATTGCTCATCTGTTTCTTCAACTTTGCCTGTTTGCAGATGGGCTCCCACTGATGGATTGTCCTAACAACACTCAAACTTTAAATATTTCAATTCCTTCTGTTGTTATCATAAAGTCAGATGGAGCGGCTTTAATCAAGGCTCTGGCAGGTGGAAGCAAAGGTAAGTTCTGACATTCATGTAAAATGTTGAAATATTTCAATGATGGGTATTGTTTCTCTATGTTCTTTGGGCTGAGTTGGTGTCTATTCAAAGCAATGCTATCATTTATAACCAGAGCGGAGGGATTGATGAGAAACAATCAAGAGACATAATGGCAAAAGGGTTAACTAAATTGATTGCTCATATCATAAGGGGTTGTGAGGTCCCAAAATTTTCTAGGGGGTCTGTTTAATCAAACCAAAATCATTTAGGACTTTTATAATGAGTTGCATTAGATTTGTGGACACCATCACAACGTCACTTAAGGCTACTAGGAATGGCTTTCCTTTTGGTGAATCCACACTAGGCAATATCGAGAATTTGATTGATGGGCTAAGATTTTACCCAGGTCACTTAACTATGAACATGTACTTAAAAAAAAAATATCACCTTCATTGTTCAGTTGCAAGGGTGATATGGTATCTAATTCTTTTGTGTACGTCGCTCTGTGGTACTTTACCTCTCTTTTTAATAAAACATTGTATAGGTTATTTACTCTGTCTTTATTGGTATTAATTTCATCCCAGTACTCTGCAAGTTTTGTACCCCTTTTCATATTACCTGCCACGTGCGTACATGTATGCATATGTTACTACCTCTGTCCCAAAAAGAGTGAGTGAAGTACTTTTTGCACCGGTATATCCTTCACAGTAGGATATATATAAATTTTTATGTAAATTGTTATTCTTTGTGGGTCCTCTTGCAAGGATAAATTAGTCTTATTGTTCAAATATTTCATAGTAAACTCATCTTTTTTGTACAAAAATTGGATGTACTTCTCTTACTCTTTTTGGGACAGGTGGAGTAGTTATTAATCTTCAAATCACACGCTTCATACGTAGAGGTGAAATCATGACATGATAAGGTGTGAGACAGCTGCAAGCATGCAATGTAATTTAACATGTAGATGAAAGTACAAACATTTAGAAACCAATTAGATTCCATTGACTATATCTTGTATTGATCTTTGTAAATAAAGGAATACTATTTAATTAAAGTTTTTGGCTTAGTGATTCATTTCTTAAAAGGTTTTATGTTCTAACTGGTAAGACAATCTTGTTCCATGAGCCATATGTTAAAAATTGCTGTTTTTAGAGGCTTCGGCTTCTCATAAAACCATAATACCTCACCTCAAGTCATGATATTAATTTTTTCCCCAAAATTGCAGGCTGTAGACCATATCTACAGGTCTATGTTGAGAATGAGTCAACACCCTTCATTTAAGACAATTTAAATACATGTTTCATGGGTAAAATAGTATCTGTGCGACTTTTAACGTGTCTGTTGTTGGATTAGTTTACTATTACCGATGTTATAATAGTTATTATTGTCAATCTCTCTCTCTCTCTCTCTCTCACACACACACACACACACACACACCGAGCCTAGCTGAGTACGACAGGTTTTGCGTAATGAACAAAAATTCATGTTCGAGATTGCTTGAGCCAAGTCGAGTCTAGCCAAACAATGTTAATTGCTTGAGCTTTTGTATCCGAGCCAAGCCAAACCTAAATACTTAAACGGACATAAACTCATATTTCGGATCGGCTTATTTAAATAAACGAGTAAAGCCAAATGAGCTTTAAATGAATCGAATCGAGCCAAGCCCAATGAACAAACTTCTCAGTTTGGACAGCTGTACTTGTTTATCCTTTCAAAGGAGGTACATTTGTAAAATGCAGATCTTCATTTCACTATGTTATAGGGGCATATCTATAAAAATGCTGTTTTGTGATGTTAGGTTTGGGTATGTACTGATTTTTATGGTTCTTTAGATTAGTGTACATATTATTAATTCTATAATAATTTTAATTGTAGTGGAACTCCTATTATATGCACCTGCTCGTCCAATTTTGGATGTGTCAGTGCTATTCTTGTGGTTGATGGCTGTTGGTACTGTGGCCTGTGCTTCACTTTGGTCAGAAATTACAGCAAGCAAGAAAAGCAAGGAGAGCTATAGCGAACTGTCACCTAAGGTTTAAAATATGTTTCTCCCACTATTTTGGGATAGCCGTTCATTGGTTTTCCTCAAAATTCGTAGTTGCTTTTGTTCTAATTTTGTCACACAACAATTTATGACAAATACATTCATATAAGTTGCATAAGAACTTTTCTGTGTTATATTGCTAGTTTGAGGATTCAGTGATTGTTAATGCATAACTCCAATTACAAATGCTTATATAGTTATATGCAGACCAAATGAGAAACAAATCCAAACAAAAGCCTCTTTATCATGACTCTTGTAGAAAGTTGTAACACAACTGTGCTGAATTAGTGATACGCATCACGCATGTAAAATTATTTCGATATCCAGGACATTTCTGTTTCATGATTGTGACATTTATTATTTTTTCCTAATTTCTTGTATTGTGGGAAATTGTTGCATGTCGAGAACATCATTTAAGATGCAATGACTGACGGATACAATATTTGGATTACCTCTTTTTTTTTCTTCACTGCCAGGAATCCTCAAAATCCGACGATGATGACAAAGAAATAGTTGAAATTAATATGATGAGTGCTGTTGTATTTGTCATAACAGCATCTGCTTTTCTGCTGCTGCTTTATTATTTTATGTCATCTTGGTTCGTGTGGTTGCTGATAGTACTTTTCTGCATTGGTGGTATTCAGGTATTGTAAATCATATTTTCTATATCTCAACTTCTGTAATTGATTAATGCTTTGCTGCATCTGGATTGGAAAAAGTTATTGAAACATGGTAGTAGCCATATCACATGTATCTTCTTATGCTGGGGGTCGCTGTCTCGTTCAGCTACAATAAGGGAACTGGGGAATGTGATGTTATAAGGTTTTGGTATGGATCATAATTAATAAATGTTCAGTTGGTTTCTTTTGACTTCTCTTGTTTGTCTGTTTGCATTAAGCATTTATTTCGCTCTTAAAGGTGGGAATGGCCTTTCTTGGAATTGCTATTATAAGAATTCAGTATTTCTGGCTTGTTTTTCTTGCATATACCCTTCCCGTGATCTTTCTTCTATCCCAGACAGTAGGTGTTGTCCCAAGATTCTTAGACATGTTTACTTCCTGGCTCGGTGGCTCCTGCCCTCCTAAATTTTTTAGCTTCGATTCCATCCTCCATATTGCAATTTAGTTTCCTTTAATACTTCTGTTTAGAGGATAAGGTTCCCCTCCTCTTCCTCATCATTATCATTAGTAGTAGTAGTAGTAGTAGTAGTAGTACTATTAAATAGTTACTAAAAATCATATGATACACCATATGCATTAATGATACAACATATTGTCAAGGCGATTCAATACGTGTTATATTATATAGTAGTGTACAATAAATAGCACTGTCTCTATAATATGGTAATTTATTTAATGATATGACAGCATATACTGGTGATCTGATAAGGGTCACAGGGTGCATTAAAAATAGCACTGTAGAGCAATGCATAAGTATTAGCTATGATACAATATGTTTTTCATATTATAGCGATACATTGTAAGATTCTTTTCAAAAATCACAAAATGAATTGACAAATGTTCTAAGGAGATTGAAACAAGTAAAAGTAGACCCCCTATGAGAGCTTATATCACTAAAGTTGAAAGCCTTATTGTTTACTTTACATGGTACCACTCATATACTAATATTGAATTATAATGCTATTTTGCATTATAGATTTATAGCCAAGCAAGCTAATATGCTTGAATATCCAATACTCCAATGAATTCTGTTATTTATTACATAGAGTGATTTTACAGTACAGTCAATTCTCATTCTAGTGTGGTTGCTTGTCTAATATGCTGTGTTATTTTTATGTTTATATGTTAACTATCACATTTATCATCACTATCTCGCATCATACAATATTGATACATGTATGCACAATGGGATTTTTGATACACAATATGATTCACTATTTAACCACTATAATACAAGCTAGTGGATCCCTTATATTTATGATATCTAAATGGTAGGTTTGCAGTATTTTACATTTGTCTTTTTTACTTGTAATTTACTTCTGTCATGGACGTAGTTAGAAAGGGAGTATATTGTGTCAACAAATTTGGAATTAGGCCTTAATTCGATGCTTAACTATTAGCAATAAATTTTTAACTGTAATATAGAACAAAATATAGAGTTCCAAACATAGTTGTTCTAGTAGTCTACTGTCCTAAGTGCCACAACCTGGGTTACGTTAGGCCACCACAGGCCAACTCAAAATGTCATCAACTGTTGGTACAATTGATAGTAGAGTTAAGTGCATATATGAACGCGTATCAAACCACATGTTTCCATATGGAATTTGTGGTATGGAACTGGATGGCGTGGCACAGTTTAATGGGTTCTCTACTTGTTTGGGGCACTCATGACTCGATACTGATTCCTGGAACTGCCAAAGTTATACCTTGCACATTGTCCTTATATTATTATAGTTGAAGGAGATCTGTAAATTCCTATATCCCTTTGAATGTGTGCTTAGCACAGGCATCCCTTGTAGAATAAGTTGATTTGCTTGATTATAGATCAAGTTTTGCGAGTACTATGTCTTGCCTTAGGGGTGGGCTGGTGGGTCCAGAAAAACATAATATAAGCATCAAGGGTTTATATTGCCTAGTTTAGTTGATAAAAGATTATTCCTCATCCCTTTTTCCTTTTGATAATCACTTTGAGATATTAACAGTTATGAAAGTTTAATATTGATATACAAGACAAAAAAACTAAGATTACTGCAAGATTTATTTGTTTCAATATCTGAAATCAATCATACCCAATTTTAGTTTCAAGTTTATAGTAAAAATGATTTATACTTTGAACGGAGAGGGAGTAATACTTTTCATCATCATTGTTCATGTGAAGTGGTTGCATTGTTTAGTATTAGTATTTTTCCTTTACAGTAGTTTATTTACATATTATCTTAAAAATATGATCGTCTTCTATATCTTAATTTTTGTTCTGCTTACGCATATCAGGATTGGTTTGGACACCAACTGCTTTCCTTAATTATGTCTGGTAGCTAATTGAAGTAGTAGATCATTTTGGGTCTTAATGATATTTTCTTTTGTTACCAGGGAATGCATACTTGTATAGTAACATTTGTTTCAAGGTATACCTGCAATTTATTTGTCTAGTGTATTAAAGATCAGCAACCCACCTAATTCTCATTTAACTATTATGCTTATCACGCTGTTGTCTGTTGGAAGCAAGTGGAGAAACTTTGGGCGGAAAAAATTGAATGTGGCATTCTTCGGGGAGGTCTCAATTTTCTCATTATTAGTTTTAGCTTTTTGCTTGGCATTTACCATTTTTTGGGCTGCACATCGGAAGACATCATATTCTTGGATTGGACAAGACATTCTTGTAAGTTTTCTCTGTGTTAACCTTTTCTTCTATGTTAGGCCATTTCTTTATTTTTAGTAGATTAAATTACTTGTGTCAACACCTTCTTCAGTATATTTTGAACATGTTTACACAAAAGGAATCTGTTAGAACTATATCCATATGATGGGAATAATATTTTGCTCAAATAAATAACTGCTCTCACATGTGCTGTAATTTATGTGTATCAATGAATTCTTTTCTTGTGTTTTCTATCTGTTGAGTGTTTGGAAGCTATGAGCCTATGAAGATACTATGCAGTGTGCTCTCTTCTCATGTCTCAATGTTTTGTGGGGAATCGGAATGTTTGTTGTGCTATACTGTTAAGGTCAGGTTACTTAATTTATTGGTTTTTAAGCATAAGAGTAAATTTCATGCATTGCTTTGGGTTTATTCTATATGGACAGATAAGAAAAATAAACGATCAGTTATGTAGTTGAAAAGAAAACAACTAGTAGTCCCAACCTTCATTATAGGAATTACTAGGATTTTCAATAGGGGGCAGCTCTGTGTAGTTTCCTAGGAAGAGAACAAAATGGCAAAATCTTTGTGGTTTATAATATTAATCTCATCAATAGGTGAACTCCAAAGTACTGAAGACAAGTTTATTTATTGAGATCAAATTCATCTTCTATATCAAAGAAGGGGTTGCTATAGTATGTAGTTTCTCTTTTGTTAATAATATAACTTTGTGATTATAATTGAATAATTCCATTCTGCAATTTTGGGAAGGCAGTACACCAGAGTCTGAAATATGCCGAACTTTATCCACTCTAAGAGCATTTGTGGTTTCCTGGGCTTACCACAACCCAAACTTTCAGTCATCTGGAAAAGATGAATAAATAAAGTACACATAAATAAATAGATAAAATACCAAATATTCTTGTTTGGACATTTCTTCATTTGTGATGCCAGGAAATTATACTTTTACAGAGCTCTATCAGCCAAGTTGTGGAGAATCTTCTCCACTCATTATTTTGGTCTGTAAGTTTTAATATATGAAAAATGATGCACATTGGAAATTGTCACACCAAGGAAGGTGTGACAAGGTCAATCAGTAAGAACAGAGAAGAATTAGAGAGATTCTAGAGAGAGATAGAGAGAGAGAGAGAGCCAAGAGAGAGAGAGAGAGATGAGACTGAGAACTTAGAGAGATAAATATTTGAGAGGGAAATGGTTTATTTCATTCAACATGTTACTGAAAATAAGACATGCATCATATATTTATAGGCATTCTTATCCTACACCCCACACTCCTAACATACACCCCTTATAACTAACTATAACAACACAGCATATGACAGCTCACATGGCCTAACTAACTGGACTATATATCATTTCCTGACAAACCCTCCCCCTAAAACTATCCATGTCCCCATGGATATGGCAGCAAGGCTGGATGATTGTACTTGAGCAGGTATCCATCTTCCAAAGTAGCATCATTCAGCATCCATTCCTCCAATGCACTGATTAACCACCTGTCCATCCTCTGCCAAGACTTTAATGGACCAGAAAACTTGGATGTTAACTTCAGAGTCTTCCTGAGTCTAACAGAACTTAGCCTGCAGGGCTGCAACCTGAGAAATACCACATCCCCTTCATTACTAAACTCTTCATTTCTTCCCTCACCAGCTTGACACGTAATCCTTTGATGTGACTTAGCCAAAGTTCCCTTCAATAAGTTCAGCTCCATATTGACAACTGGCTGCAACATTTCTCCACCAGGATCAAAGACCAATAACAAATCCTTGATATCTTTTTGTTTGTGAACCAACACATAGTATGGCAAAGGAATCAATGCACTTTTTCTTAGGCCTAGTAGAACCATATTCTGGTCCCCTTTATCAATTTCTATAAAATTCTGATAAAAATTGAATGTAACCTTGCCCAATTCTTTCAACCAATTGGCTCCCAAAATGACATTCCAAGGTTGAATGACTTACAGCCAAACTGAAGTTGTGAAGGTAATTATCCTTATTCTCCAGTAGAACTGAGGGCACCATTCTTCACAAAACATCTTTCCTCCATTAGCTAACCTAATCACCTGCTTCTTACAAGTCTGCCCATGTTCCCCAAATTGCTTAGCCACTGAAGAAGACAGAAAACACGATTCACTTCCACTGTCCACTAGCACTAGGAATTCACTGTTTTTACACATGCCCCTGAGTATAAAAGAATGGCCTGAGATATTCCTATTTTCTACTGGCAACATTGCCAAGGTTTGACTATATTGTTCTAGGATAGTTTGACTATTTGGATAAACAAAATGAAAACTATTCATTATTTGTTCACTAGAATTGAGAATAATTTTATTGGATTGACTGTTGATGTTGATTATAAATATTTTGCATATCGACCAACAATATTAATACATTTCAATTCAGTTATTGAAAGTAATGCAAGTTAGTAGGAATTCCACTTAGTTGGACCTTATCCTTTCACTACGTAAACTTCTTTCTATTAAAGATGACTACCTTTGTAACAGGGTATCTGTTTGATAATAACAATCTTGCAGCTGGCTCAGTTACCTAATATAAAGGTACTTCAATAATCGAAAATGTGTATTTTCTTTAGTATTTAACATCTTTAATCTTATCTTATTGAGGCATTGTTATTCAGGTCGCTACGGTGCTTCTTTGCTGTGCTTTCCTTTACGACATCTTTTGGGTTTTCCTGTCACCTGAAATTTTTGGCAACAGTGTTATGATTGCAGTAAGTTTCACTTTCCTCAGCCGTACCTTGTTTTGATTTGTCTCGGAGTATAAGTTGTTCAGATTCATAAAAAAGTTGTCTGTACTCTCTGCCTTACGAAATTAATAATAAAATTGGGAGAGAGAGAGAGAGAGAACATAAGTTACTATGAATTGAGATGAAAGGAAATGTTTGGGTTGACTAGTACATAAACAAAGTGGAAGAAGAAAGTGAACAGAGGGATTGATACATTAGCTGAAATGCAGAATATAAAAAGATAAAAGAAAATAAATTCTTTCAAATGCTCACAAATTGAAAACGTAACTACCAAGCACACTTGTACATTGATAGTGCTACAAGTTTCTTGTTCTTATTGCTTAACTATAAGGCTTTTATGTTTATTTTATATTCATGTTCCGAACTTTGTTGATATTATGATATATATTTTTGGTTAAATGTGCATTCTTTTAAGTTTATATTTGCAATAAAGAAATGTGTGTTTGTACTATAATAACTTTTTTGTCATATCATAACTTCTATTGTGTACCAATCATAAATTATTTATTCTTATTACCTCCAGCAAATTTATGAACAAATAATATTTTATAAAATTCAAACTTTATTAAAGTTAATAAATGGAAATAATATATATAATGTATTTTAATGGTTAATAATGGAAGATTTTATTTTTAAAATATACATTTATTGATATCAGTAAAATTTATTATCAAGGTTATTATAGAGGATTTTATTGAATCAGATGTCATATTCAGTTGTGTAATCAAATAGAATTATTTATTCAAGTCAACTATTATACATAAGTCAAAATTATTCAGATCATCTTTTTCAGCATTAGGTATTCGGTGTTCAATGTTTTAAATAACAAATGGAGCCTTAGTATATTGTATTTCTTAAATCAGAAAATCTAGAATTAGATAATATGCTTCATGGAATTTATAACATCATTCCTTAATGTTTGTCAGGTGCGATGGTCATCATGATATATTATTAACAGTGTTCTAAGTATTACTTCCTAGTCTGACTAGTTCCCTATCTGGACACTAGGCAATTTTCTACTGCTTACGTCCGACTACTAGCTGCCTAATTTTGTCTAACCTTGCATAACTTCAATTAATCCTCACTTAGGTGCTATTCCTCTGCCTAATGTCTTTTGAATATTTATTGTTAGCAGGCTTGTGCTGTTTTGTTGTCAATTCTTTTGTTTGCATGAGGAACCAATCTTATGCGAGAAGTTTATAG
Organism: Centella asiatica; assembly: GCA_014636745.2. NCBI lineage: Eukaryota > Viridiplantae > Streptophyta > Magnoliopsida > Apiales > Apiaceae > Centella > Centella asiatica. The sequence goes on from CM025786.1 coordinate 16,200,815, forward strand.
TGCTTGCTCCTTAACCCAGCCCTTCACATGGTCCATGAATAATGTGTTTTCAAAACGGCTTTGTATAATTCAGGTTCCTCATCCTTGGAAGGAATCTCTGCTCTAATGATAAGGTCATAATTGTCGGGAGTATACAATTTATCACTTTCATCTTGTATTACCACCATATGTACATGAGGAGGACCTCGTTACTTTTCCCCGAACACCCCTTTATCTAATAGTGTGATATCATATTTAAACTCTTCGAATTTTGCATGAAACACTCTTGCCAATAAATCTGGACGATCTTGCGGTGTGTGGCCCACAAATAGGGTTTGATCTCATCCCAGTCTTGTCTTGGTAGGTTCTACTTTCTAGAGATCATATTACAAATTTAGTTCGTTCAACCTCCCTTATTGTTGCTGATTTTGCAACGTTGCATTAGAAAAGGATCTTGTAATTACTTTTTGTCATATATCCACACAAAATATTCTAGTAATAAATTAATAACATTATCAGAGAGCTCTAGAAGCCAGAAAAGACGGATCAGTTTGTTTGCAACGTCAAAATATATGTTGCTCTTTTGATCCTCATTGTTACACAAATTCTTGACTTGACTGTGGACTGAGTAACAGAGATACTCCTTTTGTCCTGAAAAGGGTGTCTTGAGGATACCCTAAAAAGTGTACCAAGAGGCCGTCCAAAACCAACTTTTTTTTAAAAAGTGAAGTTTACCCTTCCTTTGTACATTCTATTTCTTATTTAATTTGTGGACCATCTTCTCTTTGATTCTAAACCACACATTTTAATATCTTATCAAGGGAGAAAAGCGAGAATTACATTTTGTCCATTCTCCTTAATTTGCGTCTTTGGGTGTTCTTTAGAGACCCTTTCAAGGATGGAGGCAGTATATCTTAATGCAACAACCAAACATATATATTTTGAGAGCTTAACAATGTCTATCCCATAGTGTGCAATTTCCATTTGCATTTGTTGTGAACAAAGAAAGGTGCATCTTGATATAACAACCAATTAATGTGCAGCAACTCAGAAGATAGATAATGGGCCAATTCCACTCGAATGTGGATTAAAGAAACAAAGCCACATCTTAATGGACCAATAAAACAATATGCAGTAGTTTACTATTAGAGTATGATAATTAGAAACTACATAGTATTAGCTTTAATGCCAATGCTCAAAAATTTTAAGATGTATTTAAGTATGCATAATTTATACTCATCCCATTCCATAAATACCAGGGATACATTCTGACTTCTGAAGTCAATTTGACTCGTTTTCAAGTGTAAAGTAGAATAGTAGATAAGGAGTCGCCCAGTCTTTGTCAGTATAATTATGAGATTTATAAATGGGGAAAAGGGAAATGAGCTATAGCTTATTTGTTATAATCATTCCTACTTGAGCTATGCTTCCCTCCAAAATATATGAGAAAATCTAACCTTAAAGATTGAATATGTGAAACATACTGTGAAATTTTTTAATTTTTCTTGCTCTTTCACATATTTATTTTAATCATGTAAAAATCGTTCACAAATTTCTTAGCTCATTAACATATCTTAGCCCTTGAAAATGAACTAATTTTACATGGTTATAAAAACCATGTTATAAACCACAAAAGGATGAGCAAATTTTTATACTGCTCTATTTTTTCTCTTTGATACTCTTCCAATCCCTATGGTTGAATTTCTGAAATATATCGTGGATTCATAAATATAAACAATTGAGTTTGTTTTGAGAAATGACCTATAGCTCATTTTCCTTAATTCCTACGTACAATATACTATTCCGAATGCAAGCTTTTTTATTTTATTTCAAACTAAATTTCACAATTGTTAGGTTTGGTAATTATCAAATATATGTAGAAAAGTCAAAATGCATCTCTAAACGAGGAAAACGTATCTCAGGCCGGACTGAGAAATATTAAGAATACTCATATTTCGATATTATCAAATTTTGGAGATAATTTGTGATAGATGGAGAATTTTGATAGTGAAGTGAAAACCCTGTAAGGAGTAAAGGACATTAGTAACTCATCAGATACTTGCAATTAGCTCTTCTTTCCTAGTTAATGATTTCCTTTCCATTTGTATCTTTCTGGTACCAAACTAATCACTGTGGAAATTGTGTCCTCCTCATGACTATTCTACATCTAATTTTAACAAAGTGTCACATCCTGGCATAGGTTTGGCAGTCAACAGGGTTGTTGGAAGAAGAATAGCCTTCTCCCATCTTATTAAGTCTGTGGATCCTCGTATAAGTATATAACTCTGAGGGAATGCAATATGTCAAATTTAGGCGTTATAACTTACCCTTACATTTGAATAACCAACAAATGTACCTTATATTGATGTATAATATATGTAACTTCTTTTGTCTATCTAATCAAGGTCCCTTGAAATATTCCTCATTCTTATGTCCATAGGTTGCTGAAGGTGATAACAGTGGTGGTGAATCCATTCCAATGCTTTTGAGAGCCCCTCGATTTTTTGACCCTTTCGGTGGTTATAACATGATTGGCTTTGGGGACCTCGTCTTTCCTGGTCTGCTCGTTGCGTTTTCAGTGAGGTAGATGAACTCACCACACACACATACATATGGGAAAGTGGGAAATAGGCTGCACCCTATTTTTTAAACTTTGTTGTAGTTAATTTTTTTATATTTTGCAATTTTTTAGAAAAAATCCAACCATGTGGATAAAAACAACTTTGAAAAATAAAAGAACATGCAAATTTGCACAAGTTTTTATAACCATGCAAGTTACACAACTTCCTAAGAGTAAAATGTTTTTATAATTTTATGTAGTTATAAAATCTATTACCGAAAATTATGAAAAAAAACTTTCATGTTTTTTGAGTGCTCTATCCATCCACAAGTTGGATTTCTTACGAACATTGAAAAAATTAGAAAGAATTTAGTACAGCCCATTTTATAGAAAAAGGCTGCAGCCTATTCTCTCTCTCCCCCCCCCCCCCCCCACCCCAACACACACACACACACTCATATATGAGAAAGAATTTAGTGCAGCCCATTAAAAAAAAGGCTGCAGCCTACTTCCAGTTTTCCACACACATATATATATGTCCGTATGTATATGGTGAATAAGGGAAATGAGTTGTAGCTTATTGCTAAATATATGTATGCAAAATATATTGGGAAACTCCAACCTTATGGATTAATAGGGTATAAAAAAATTGTAGATTGTATAAATTCCTTGAAATCTCCAAGCTGTTAGATTTATGAAAATCCAACGTTGGATGCAGAGTTGAACATAGTTTTTTTCATCAAATTTCATAGTGAAACTTTCAAACTTACTTTGTCGACTTTTTTAATCATCCGAAGTTAATTGGCCTTTTCCCTTTGTAGACTTTCAAACTTGCTTAGTTGTTTAAGACCACTTTGAACATCTCATTGAAGACCGGTACAGAATTGGTATTTATCGGTACTGGCCCAGTACTGAACAGGTACTTTCTGTATATACCGGTATTTCGATACTGGTATCAGTATTTAATTTTACTTAGATTTAGTAATCGGCACCGGTTTGGTATGGTTTTAACTGCTTGTGTACAAACTCGTGGCAGCATAGCAGCATCTATTAGGGTTCAATACTACCTAATAGAGTATAGCAGCATCTATTTGGTGCACATAGCATTGCTTTTGTGTATGTGTTGTGAATTATGGTCAATAATGGGTATATATAAGTAGTTATTTCAAATCCAGAGGTTAATTGTAATATATTGTTTAAAATGAAATTTTAGGCCTCTGGGCATATGTACCATGATCTATGGTATATATAGAAAATCATATAGATTTCAATGCGACATAAAGAGCCATAGAGAATCACAATAGGTGCCAAAGACTACTATCTTGGTTCTTTGACCAATATTTGTTTTCTTAGTTGTATTTTGGTTTTTTTCTTACCTTTTAATCATACTTTTTATGTTTTTGTTTTGCAGATATGACAAAGTGAAGAAGAAGGGTCTAGTAAATGGATACTTTCTGTGGTTGACAGTTGGCTATGGATTTGGTTTGTAGTCTTGCACTAAATTATTTGGTTGCATATCTGTGATGCTTTTTATTGTGAATGATGATAAGGAAGTTCTACTACTAGTGTATATACCAAGTGATACATGTCTTCTTGGACGAACTTGGAGTTGCATTAGGTAAATTTACTTGTCATCTTCATCCGTCACTCTTAACTCATCGGGCAATTCTTAACTTGACTTGGACAAGACTATGTTTTGGGGTTAAATTGACTTTTAGTAACTATATCAGAACCTGACTTTCAAATGTTACTAATGCCGGAAAAAAAAAAAATCAAATTATTAACTCTATTGGAAAATGTTATCTACATGTCAAACTTGAAGATTACTATTAAAAATATAATGTGTGGCTGTGTACTAATAGTACCGACTGTATGCTTTAGGTGGAAGTGGATCTGCTAAGAACCTAAAAATTTACCAATATTTCTGTAGGGATTTCAAATCGATCCAAAAGGCTTCTAAAATAAGACGTCCTTTTCTTTTCTCTGAAAGACAATTTTTATTGTATTCCTCCGAATAGAAACGGCTATATGAGTGCATTAACACTACTATCTCTAAAAAGATCTTGAGTGTGAATCTACTGGTTGATTTGTCTGTATCTATCCATATATTATAGGAGGTATGACCGAGCATGCCCATTTGTGAAATAAAAAAAAATTCCATTATTCCCCGACTCCATCTACGAATAAATATGGTAATAATAAGGGGTAGTAATAAGTTAAGAAAATCAATAAATTTATGGTAGAACCCCTGTATGATATATTTTAGTGCAAATTTTAATGGTATAGTTCATTTGTTGGTAGCTTGGAGGATTAAATGCATGACTCTTGCTTTCCAATCGACTGTTTTTTCATTAATTGCTACTTCATCAAACTTATTAATTGGCGTGCCCATTGTATTGGCTTCTACAAATGGTTGATCAAGTAATTAAACAAGCATAAATTGCATATCAGTACTTGCTTGATTTAGTTTGTGAGTAGTTCGACTAAGTTAGTTATATATTAAAATTTCATAACATATATAAAAAATTTGGAGCCTATTATGTCATAATAATTTGTTTTAACTATTATAAATGTTATAATTTACTTTAAAAGTGATAGTCATGCGTAAAATTAATTATAACACATGTTCATATGGTAGAAAAAGAAAATGAAAATTTGTATGGATGTGTCTAATTTTTGTGAAAATGATCGAGCTAATAATCATGAGTAGTTCGTAAGTAATTCAGACTCGTTTAGAGTAGAATCTAAGCATTAAAAAGTTATTTGATTAAATACTCAAGTTCAAATTCGAGTATTGAAAAATTAATTAGAGTAGAATCTGAGCACACTAATATTCGCTCATATTCTACTTGTTTTCACCTCTACTCTCAAGTAATAAGTATATCATGTATTGCTTCAGACCTGTTTATTTTGTAAATACTGCCTTTTTCTTCTTTTGAGTTCTTTTGCTGATTTTGGATTTTATCTTATTCAGTGTTAAGTTTCTTATAAACAGTAGCCATGCAAAACTACTGGGGCTTTTGAGGATTTATAGACATTGCTTTCGGCTTTCTTCTCCTTACAAAATAATCTCCTTAAATGCCTAGATATAGGTAATTAGAAGTCTAAGTTTTCTTGTAACTAGAGCTCCTGAAACAAAAAAGTTGGTAGTTCTTTTGAAACTTCAGTGTGTTTACTTGCGTTTTATCACACTTTTACGTTCAACATGGATTAACATAAGAAACCTTTCAAATGCATCAGATACAGGATGCGGATGTGGTTCTGAACTTAGTAAGATGCTAAAGAGATTTGTGGTGATAACTGTAGATTACTGTACTCATTAGGATGTCAATGCACTGATAAAGAAAGTTAAAGTGAATATGAGAGGGCAGTCTGATTTTTCTTCTGACGGTGGTAGAAAAAGCACTTCTTTATTTTCTGAGGGTCCTGTAGATTGTAAACTTAGTATTTGCCTTTGGATTTGGATACCAAAGTCTCATTATTCAAACTGACTTCCTTTGGTGAGCTTAAGTGCATGAAGCAGAATTTTGATATGTGGATTCAAACTTGCCAGTTCTTGTTCTATATTTCTTTTCTTTCCTATTCTCTTATGTGTAACTGCATGATGCTAAATCATTGGAGAGTATGAGTTGTTTCAACTATATGCTCCCCCATCCCAAATTGTTCGCGACATTTTCATTTTTGGGCAATCCTGGCACATTGTTTGCAAGATTCTCTTTTTAGAATTTTGGTTAAATGACTAAACTGACCTCTCGTTCTTACTTTTTCATCATGGTCCCTCAAGTGAACATTACTCATCTTAAATAATTTTTGCTTCCTACTCCCCCCCCTCAAAGTCTCTCTTTTTACTTCTTCTCCAAATCTCCTCTCTCTCTCTCTCTTAATTTTTATTTTTTTTCAAAATTTTCCCTCCCATAAGTTTTGAATTGTACAAGGCTTTCACAATTAACAACTTTATTGATTATAATTTACTCACTCCATCTCAGAATGGATGCCTTCCTCTAAGTACACGATTTTTTTGTCTCAAAAAGATGACTCCAGTACATAGAAAAGGTAAATATAAGCTACTCTGCCCTTGAGAATGGACCTGCTTTCTTCATGGAAAGAGAAATAATTACTCTTTGGTACTTGAACGAGTATAATATGGACCCACCATAAAGAATTTACTGGAAACTTCACCTTTACTGAATACTTTTCTTAAAAGGTGGGCAAATTATACTTGATCCATCTTTTTCAAAGGCGGTATGAGTATCACATTGTAAACACCCATTAGTCTTATCAATTTTGAGTCTTAATAAACAATTGTTTGACCTCAAAAGCCAAATTTCTCTCTCTTATTTTAGACCGAGGAAACATTATGGAAGGTTAAGAAATTTATCCTGAGATATGATTATATGAACACATCAAGTATGATGCTTTAACATTATGCCATGAATGTCAGGTTACTCATTCTATTTGTGGACTGGTAATATGTTTGGTTAGGAAAGAAGTACTTAAAGTTTTGGGGTGCTAGTTAGGATGTCAGGTAAAATTGGTCATCAGTATCAGTTAAAATTTTGTTTTTTGGAACCAATAGACAAGCTTTTCACTCGCTTATATATGAATATGTTACAATACCTGTTAAGTTGGATGGAATTTGATATTTTGTGCAATATGATTGAAAACACAGGTTGTAATTAAGGGGTTTTCGTATTCTAGGTGGTGCAATGCAAATTTATGTAAACGCCTAGTGGTGCAAGACATTATTTCACCTTTTGTATGATAGTGGGTCCCTTGGTCAGGAGTTGAAGCTGAAAGGGGATACAATGATATATATATATATATATATATATATATATATATATATATATATATATATATGTATATATATATATATATATCTATATATGTGTGTGTGTGTGTGTACACACACAGATGCATATATGCATGTATGTAATCATATTTTAGGAAAGATTTTAAGGTGGGATTGCCATCGTCTACTGTTTGAAAATTGCTTACCAATTGAACATGGGTTTTGAGTCATTGTGATTGGTTCACTTGTCCTTTTATGGCTCTAGCTGAAGTAGGGGTAAGTGAATTGTTTGGGGTGAGCTTTCAATATCTGGTCAAAATATGGAACTTAGTTTTATCAGCTTTTATTTTGTAAAATGATAATAGTGATACTTGGGAGAATTACATTTATTGGGTTTAGACATCTAAATTTATAATGCTTAATATTTTCACTTGATCATTGTTTTGGACCAGTTTATACCTTTACCGTCATTCTTCTTTATTATTATTGTTGTTGTTATGTGTGTGCGTGTAAAATATGTAATTGAACTATATCTTTAACATTACCTGATAATCAAGGTGTAGTTGTCCTTAGTTGAAGAACGAGGACGGTTTAGCTTAGTATATTATGCACCCAAGCTGGGATTGATACTAATCGATGGTTTTCAATTGCAGGTCTCCTCTGTACGTACCTCGCTTTGTATCTAATGGACGGACATGGCCAACCTGCTCTCCTTTATCTGGTTCCATGTACACTAGGTATGAATCATACGACTGTCATCAAGACGGATACCATATTTGGTGTAATTCAGATGAAATTTTATTGGGTTCCTCATTTTTTTCATGCCCCTGGTTTCTGAACTCCTTTTTTGGTTCAGGTCTGATTGTTGTATTGGGTTTGGTGAGAGGTGAGCTGAAAGATCTCTGGAATTACAGCTCAGAGGATTCGTCAACATCTACAATACCACCTGAAGAAGCTTAAATAATGCATCAGATTTATTGCGTCTTCAGTAAAAATAGTGAAATGAAGGATGCGAGTGTAAAATAGTGCTTACTTCATATATAGTCTCCAAAAAATCTCAAAACTAATATATGACCTTGAAATGCACTCGACTCCATAACTGTTATAAATTATTACATATTAAGTTTTGGAATACTCAAAAATCTTTCAGACTTTCTACTTTCCCCTCTTCTATGACAGTATGGAGAAAACTATATGAATTGTCATATTGACAAAGAGAAAGTTGTGTTACCAAAAAAGAAAAAAGAAGAGAAAGTTGTATTTTACTTTGCTTGTAAGAAAGTTGGTGAAAGGAGAGTTTATTTTCAGATTAGTGCGGCACTCATTGTCAGTATATTTTCTTTGAAATTCCGAATACTTCATTGAATAAATCAACTTAGGAATAAATCCCTCTAGAGCAAATTGAAATGCGATTACAATAAGCGCATAAAACATAAGAACTAGATATAATATATCATCCAATTTAACCTCACGAAGCACATGTTCACATTGAACTACCTAGGATGATTGGTCGAAGTGGAAGATCACATGTATAATTGTACCTTGAAAGATTCAAACACACTTCGACAAGTGAATCAAGTCTATGACTTTTGATAATTAATAAAATTTACAAAAGAAAATTAGATCTTACGACATTGGATCTGGTGTATTAGTGTTGGTATAATTGCACTCCATAACAATGGACTTAAAAACCATAATATGAATTTGGTGTGGTGTATTAGTGTTGGTATAATCATAATATGAATTTGGTGTGGTATATTAGTGTTTGTATAATCGCACTCCACAACAATGGACGTAAAAACCATAATAATCAAATAAAGGGGTCTTGCAAACTCAATACGATAAATGATCTAAAATTTGGAGAAACAGACCCTATGAAGGAAAGTCGAAACCTTTATTCAAAACAAGGTAAAGATTATTGAAGAAGACAGCCGGGGAGAGTTTTCTCAAAAAAGTAGGGAACTCTCCCCAGATCTTACAATACTATTGATGGAGGCTATGTTTTTCAAAGAGAGAGGAGAAGAAAGATAAATCTTAATTATATTCTTATTCGTCCTCATTATCAATATATTTAAATTGGTTACATCATGTTGAAGTTATGTTATTTAGTATTAAAATCTCTGTAAATAATTGATAATTTTGTCATCAAAAAGAAAATAAAAAGTAAAAAAGAGAAAATTGATTCTAAGAACTCTCTCAACTCCCAAATCCACATATCAATCCATGAATCCATGTTCCCTCTACTTTCATACTTCCCGTTAAAAATCTCACTCCAACCTCTTAACCTCCAATTCAAATCCTCAACTGCACTTCGTTATTCATCCTGACTTTACTTTAAAATGAAAAAGAAAAAGAGTTATACACGTATAATTATACTTTACGCACATAACAATATTTTATATCAAAATAATTTGCACAGGCATACACGTGTGCCCAATGCACTAAGTAGATATTGGAGCTTTAATCGTTAACTAAAAATTGAGCAGTAGTCTGCTTTACTAGTTCATGTTGTTTGAAGAACATTGTAATGACCTGGTCTTGGAAATTTTATGACTGAAACAAACAATTACTTCCGCAAGTTCAATTTGTGAAAATAAAAAAGATAAACCCACAAGCTTTATATCATAACATACACTATAGTAAAGTGAAATCAGCAGCATTATTTGTTGATACATCAATCCTTTCAAGTTGTAGCAGTAAATATCTAACACCTTGGTGCATTACGAATATGGCATCTGGCTGGTAGCTGTGTAGCGAGATTGGGGTCGATTCCGAGGGAAGGCAGCAGAGATGATGACTTGTAGCCACACAGGCATTTCAGATCTGCCCTGGAGATGGCCGAGCAGCAAGCAGTCGATGGCGCTTTCGGGTTTGGTTGTTTCACTGCTGGCATGCATGCCATTAAGCTTTGGTACGAAACATTGCATATTGTTTGTGCATGTGAAACTTCAACCAGTAAGCCACTGCTGGCCATGGCAACCAAAAACAGAACCATGACTCCGGCCTTATGATATGAAAATTCCATGTTCATATATATCTCACTTGTTATCTTAGTGTGTCTTTTGTTTTGAAAAGTTAAATGGGGTTGGTTGGTTATATAGGGGGGCTGGTTGGTTGGATATGTTTGGGGTGGGGGTGGGGTCTCCCAATAATGAAGGGTGGGGGTCTGTCACTGATGAAGAATGGCTACATGCATTGAAATTATAGAAGTCTAATTTGCCTGCCCGTGAGAGTGAATTGGCGTTATATAATTATGTTACAATAATTATAATAGTAGGTGTCACGGGCTTTACATTTGTGGTGTATAATGTTTTCTATGCATGTTGCTTGAGATGGGCCTAAGATTAGATAGATTATTTTGACATTGACATTTTTTTATTTTGCAGTTGTCAATTTAGGCACAAAATTTGGTAATTGTAAACTATACACAAAACTTCTAGATTACAAATTTAATTTTTTTTGTATTAAACATAATCACAAGCGTCATTAAAGCATTACTAAGATATAATCACAAAGCATAGTTAAAAGAGAGTGGCAGTCTTCAGAGTGCAAATGTGACTAGGTGAGGCATGAGTTCTACATTCTGTACGTCCTTAAATTAAGGATAAACTACTCTTTAAAAAAAACGAAAAAGAAAACAAGAGAGAAGACAATATTATACTACATTCGCTCCAAAATTAATACATTTCTCTTTTAATTTTATTAAGTACTGTTTCAAAAATTTTATGAATACATTTCTCTTTTAATTTTATTAAGTACTCTTTCAAAAAATTTATAATTTTAATTATGACATGAATTTATAAAAATATTGAAGTACAAAAGTTTGTATTAAGGGTAACTGAAATGTATTTCATGATAGTTATTACAAATACAAAATTTTACTTTATATGATACATTTTACATTAAGTGAGGGAAAAATATATAATAGGAGTCCAAGTACATCACGTTATTATTGATTGGCCCTTTATCGTACAAAATTGAAGTTAGGATCTTAACATTGTTTTCTTATCAATCTTCAACAAATAATAATCAACCCCCAATATTTCTTGATTAAATCTAAATTATTGGGATTTCAGATGTAAACGCCATGCATCTCTCCTTTCTGTCTTCCTCTTCATTATATTTTCGTTTTGACTGAAAATTGTTTCCAAAAGTTCTTTTCGGAAAGGATTTCTTGACATATAATAACTTATTTGATCATTGTACTCGTTGATTTTTCATGATTGTTTCTGATTCGTATATGATGATGTTTGTTTCATTCTTTAGGATGATGGTACGTAGGATACCAAAGAAACATCCAACTCTAACGATGGATGGTGATGTTCCCTTGTTGACCAGATTGTGCATATTCCACGCACACTCCCACCCCAAATAGGCAAAAATAAATAAATAAATAATAATAATAATAAAACACATTGAAATACGAGATTCTATTTTACAGTAACTTTTTCGTCTTTTCTTGTGATAAACGTGAATAGGTTGAATAATGAGATAATTCCTACATGTTTGTGAATGCACTTTACAAACCAAGATAGAACCTTGAAGAAATTCTCCGATAAAGATGAACAAAAATTCATATCATAATAATACTCCAAATAATCTATTTACACTAAAAAAACCCAAATTCTATTATACTCAAAAATAGGATTACAATTAAAAACCAAGAATTTAAATAAAGTTGAACTAATAAACTATTAATAGTAATGGAAACCAACTTGTCCATTCCATGAGATTTACTAATTTTGATATCAAAGAACATGATTTGAGTGCCATATAATCTGCTCCTGCATGGCCCCACACGAGCTCAACTTCAAGGAGATAACTCCACACCAAGAGTCAACATGCAATTCGGTTTACTTAAACTGATGATGCCATGCCATGCAAACTAATAGAATTTATTAATTTTAAGCCGACATAAACGCGGTCAAATGTGAAGTATGGAAGTATATGGTTTTAGTAACCTCAACACTTGTAACAAATGAAATTTCGCGATTTTATATGGATTCTTACATCTTTTGCCAATTTTTGCAGGATTTTCTATGGTTAATGACGGGATATTGTACGGCGTCGTTTTGTATCTTGTATTGACTGAGGGTGAACTTGTCTTTCTACATGCGAGCTCACCCATACGCTGCCCATTTTATTGTTATCATCATTTCTGCAATTTATATTCTTGGCAATTTCCTTCTGGTCTTGCATGTCTGTGTCCCTTTCACACCAATTTCGCACGCATTGATTTGATATGGAGGTAAAATGCCACAAAAAGGAACCCAAAAATGACTTTGATACAGAGAATTGATGACTCGTAAATACAATAAAATTTCTAAATTCTACATGGGCAATTGACCATGTACGAGTGTAGATTTGGAAGAAAAACTTATCAGCAAGTTCAAAATTTCAAACATTTGCACGTACGACATGCAGCGTGTGAAGAAGGATGTAGATCTGCTGCACAGTTAAGCAAGAGAAATAGCTCGCGTAATAGAGTGCAGTAAGTGAATTTTACAGTATATAACAAGAAATTGTAATACAAAAGTCAGTTAGCATAAGACTCTTCACTCACTGCAACATATTTTACAGGCTTATATGTACAGCTACAGATGGAAGAAGTGTCACAAGGTGGAACTACTGCAATCCCCATAATTTACAACAAACTCCAGAATCATATTAAGCAAAGGGGAATCTTGTCCTACAGACGATAATAGATACAACAGGTAAACTCGTCCAACATCATAGCAAAAGTAGCAAAATCACGTTCAGAACCCCCATTTCCAATTTGACGAGAAACCCTTTTGCTTGCTCAAAATGCTCTCTTATACAAACCCTTGTATAAGAATGGTATCTGTTCTTACAAACCTTTAGAAGAAGGCTATCAAAAAGTTCCCTTTCTGTCTCAAAATTTTCTTTGCTAGTACCATCAATGAGGCAACTGTAAACCGAAATATCAAAATATAATCCACTATACTCTGTTCAATGAAGTAAGGATAATGCTTCATCATTCTGATGATTTTTGCTTAGTCTGTCTGGCAAGATAGTGCAAGTGGACAGTTCAGGCACATACCGTTGGCTGTCATCTCATTAAAGAACTCAAGAGCAGCTGCACATTTACCAGATTGACATAACCCATGTAATAGAATGCTGTAACTAACAACGTTGGGCTTCAGTCCTTATGAATGCCTTCCTCTAATAAACCGGATTGACTCGTCCATTTTCTTCTTTTTGCGATACCCATTGCTTTATCCATCATGACATTTAATAAACCTGTTGCTTTATCCACTTTACCTTGCATAAAGTGCCCATCAATCACGGCACTGTAAGTAACAACATCTGGATCCATGCCTATTTGAATCATTCTCTGGATTAAAGACTCTGCTTCTTCAATCTTCCCCTCCTTGCAACATGCCTCCACCAAAATAGTAAACGTATACTGATTAGGGGAGACTCCCAATACACCCATCTCTTTTCCAATTCTGACAATCTCATTCCAACGACTAGATTTGCATAATCCTTGAATTAATGAATTATGTGTAACAACATTGGGCAGAATTCCTTTACCAATCATTTCAGCCAAAAGGTTCAGAGCATCATCTACCATTCCATCCTTGCATAGACCATCTATCACCATATTATACGATACGATACTCGGTTTACTATCACCTTTTTGAAGAAAATTGAGCAAAGCAATGGCTTTGGTGGTGTTTCCTGTATTGCAGAGACCATCAAAAATCATACCATCCATGACCTCATTCGGTTCACAAACTTTCTCCCCGATCAGTTTCTTATACAACTCCACTGCCACGGGAGTCCCATCAGCTAAAATGAGTCCGTCTATAAGTGTACTAAACGTATCCAAATTCGGTAAAAAACCACTCTTGAAAAAACTGGCCAAAATTGCAAAACCACAACCAACTTGATTCAAGTGGCAGTAACAATCAATCTCAATATTCATTGTTTCATCATTAACTGGAAGACCAACAAATCTCATTTTCTTAAGAAAAAGAACACCAGAATCATAATGTTCCATCTCGACAACAATACGAAGTAATTTAGTAAAATGAAAGACAGAGGGCTTAGGTTTCATTTGAAGCATTTTGTCGAACAGGTTCTGGGCATCATTAAAATCCACAACATTGTCAAAATTGATCCAAGGTCTTGCCAACACAAATTCGGATTCCGAGCTACTATAATAATTCATAGCTAAGGCTGCAATAGGAAAACGAGTTTGAGGGAAACGTAAACCTTCAACACAACGAAGAGATCTTAGCATCATCGGACCTACAGTATTAAAGGCTTTTCTCGTACGGATCATCTTGAATTGGGGTTGAATGAAAAAATAATCTTCTCCATGAAAGACAGTACAAAATTAGTAAATAAATTAATTAAGCCGCGCTAATTCGACGGAGTGAACTCAACGTTCTAAGATAAGATCGAGGTTTTATATATATGTATTAATTAGTTTGGTCCCTAATCAAAATAATTTTCACAAATCATTCTTTTAACTATATTTTTAATTATAACTAGTTTAACGAGACACAAATTTGCATGTTTATAATTTATATTAATTAAATTATATTAAATAAACATATAAATGAATCAAATACGATGATCAGATTCAACTCTAGTTAGTTTTTCGATATTCTAATTCGAACTCGAGTATCTTATTGAATAAAATTTTGATATTCAAATTCTATTTTAATTGAATTTAAACTACTCGTAAAAATTTATTTGATCCATTTAGAAAAAAAATAAATTGTGTCGATATTAATTTCTATTTTTCTTTTACAATATTTTTTTATACATTATAATAATTTTACTTAAAAACACTACAATTAGAGTAAATTTTATATTATATGTCATACTTAATGGGGTTATTCGCAAAAAATTAACGGTAAAACTTCTTAATATGTTATAATATTTTAATTTATAAAATATAATCGAATTATTCATGAGTAAGTACTAGTGAGTATCGATGTACTCAGATTTTACTTGTTTAACTTATCGAATATTAGACAAATTTTTGTGTATATCTCAATTTTATATCGAATTCGAATCGAGTTGATTAATTTTTAAATTAAACTCTTGTAAATCACGAACTCTTTAAATTTTATTACAACCCTAATATCTGATCAGACAAACTCTAAAACAAACTAAATTATTAATAACTAGCAAAAATTCCCTAGAAAATAATTATGTATAAAATATAATATCTTGGAAACCAAATTAAAAAACTATATTCTCCGTGCATGCATCTCAGATTCCCTTTCATTTTCCCACATATTAAAGGACGGAGTTGAGAGCACACAATTTTGACGAGGAAAAGTATGTCGGCGTTGTTGTATAGTTGTGGGATGACTCACATTTTATGAAAATATGTAAAAGTACGTGAGAAGTTATTACTGCTACACACGTGAATAAGGTATGAGTATATGCATGACTTTTTGATCTCTTGTATAATTAAATTTTGTAAATTAATAAAAAAATTTATAAGATAATTAATTTGATTGATATGTGGGTGTATGTATGAGTTTATGACATTTTGTATAACAAAAAAAATAATGACTCAATTATACCGTACATTTATGACTTTTTATGTAAAAAAAATAATGACTCAATTACACCGCACAGTTATTCAAAGAATCAGACTCTTAATTGATAGAGATTTTCCGATTTTCACATTAATTTTGATGTCAATATTTGCCGACTTGAAAAGTTAAAAACTTGATGTTTTATAACTATTACACGTGAAAATGTCGCATCATCATTTTCGACCTATAGTCGTTGAAATTTGTTCCTTGTTAGATTCTTCAAATTTTCACCAAAAATTTGAAATTCTGTTTTACAATTTTTTATTTTAAGGATAGTTTAATGACTATTTATTTTAATACATAACTAGAGTGGTCAATGTTTTTATTTTAAGAATAGCTTAATAACTACTTATTTTAATAAGTAGGTAGAGTGGTCAAAGCTCGAACCTTGATGGTCAACATTTTTGGAGGATTTAAAGACAACTGAATACCACTTTGATAACTCATTGCAGGTAAACATGTTGAATCTTCAATCATATTTAAAGTAACTTTAACTTATATTATTAAATCTTAATTTTTGGTAAAACTATCCACATTTTTAAATAATTCTTGCATGAATATATATATATATATGTATGTATATATATATATATATAAATACTACTGTTGCTTTGGCTTTACTCACGTCAGTGGTCTATTTCTATGCGGGTCTTAGGAAAAAGGGATTAAGTTATTTTGGGAAATATATTTAACCAACTCCAATTTTAGATTAATGCAAAAACGCCCTTTTGTGTGACGTAGTGTATATGTAATTATTGTTGAAGACTCAAATGATGGATATGCAAGCATGATAACTTATATGATATTCTATATCTTTATGAATCTAGGAATTTTTACTTGCATTGTATTATTTGGTCTACGTACCGAAACTGATAACATTTGAGATCATGCAGGATTATATACGAAAGATATATATATATATATATATATATATATATATATATATATATATATATATATATATATATATATATATATATGTGGGAAGGGGACCTAACGGTCGACCGCTTAGATTTCTAGTGCGGCAGATGGTCTAAAAGAGGATATCCTTGTGAGTTTCCTCAAATGAGTTTTAGGGATATTTTTTGTTGAGATGACATTTTGCGTCTCTTTTCATCTTTAAAACTTAGACTACAAACCTCTTCGTTTACTACATTGTTGATCTTGAGATACCACTTCTTCCTTATCTGCATCAACTCTCTCTCATCTCTACCTTCTTTATGTCTTGAGAAACTTTTTTATGTCCCTCCCTTTCTCTTAAACATATATAAGAAAAATAATAATTAATTATGTCTTAATAATATGTTTAAATATTATACGTACAAAATAAGTTACTCTAAAATTAATGTTCACGTATAAAATGAATTATTATATATAATTTTTATACTAAAAAAGTAAAAAATTATGTTCCACTAAATATTAGAATTCGAGTTTGAGTATCAAAAAATTGATTAGAGTAAAATTTGAGAATACTACTGTTTGCTCGAATCCAAGAAATTTACACCTCTATTAGTCATTGATAATGGCACTAAATGACTAAGTTTAACTTTGGATCGATAAATTGGTGTGTCCAAGAAAAGCCTTAGAGCACAACTATGTAGCTGGGTGGACCGTCTTTTCTCTTTGTTTTCCATGTAAGCCACGCCGGTCATGGAAAAGGAAAAAATATTTTGACCTACACATTTTGTATGCTAAATCAGTCTAATCACAACTCCATTACTAAATTGCTCTGAGATTCGTGCATTCGAGACTTTGAATTTTCGTTTCGGAAGGAATTTAATAAAATATGCAACACATTATATGAATATTGTGCAATCGAAGGCTGTTACTCCCCGCTCCCATCACCGAATGTACTAATGAAAATCTAGACAATCTACTGGTTTGTGTCCTTGCTAACCACAATACAGGAAGTTGGGATCGCAAGGCATTCGTTGTTGGCCACTCCCATCTCTTTTTACAACTCGGCCGATGCTCCCTCGTTGCCGTTCATAGCAAATGGAATTTCAGCCTCGGAGAATTTATGTACAAAACTCATTCCTTCTTTCATTTATTTCAAAAAAAATTCATGTGTATTTCTAAACTAATCTTTCAAGATAGAGTTTGTCATTTCCATCACAACCAAAATTTTATATACAATCCACCATTTCTCCGTTCCAGTACTACTCTTGTAATTTTTGTGATTTATGTGTTCCACCACCATTTTTTTCTTGTTCACCAATTCCATTATCATGTCATTCTATTTTATCCGACCAAATGCAACCTAAGTCGGTTAAGCATTTGCTTTGCATGGGGGTAGAAGCCCTTGAATGTTGAATGAATATTTGATCCACCGCACCGATTATATTATTACTGCTTTTCTGGATGTCTACCTTGTCGTTGCAACTCGATCAGCTCTACACTCGGAATTCCTGGTCATTTTAGTTAGTTTTGTCTTTTTTTGGTGTATGTCCCATAAGTTTAGGTTTCAAAGGCCGTCGGATAATTGTGTTCTCAAATCTAAGCCTAAAAGCGATTCCAACTTCTTATAATCCTTTTTTGTATTTTCTGACTCCAAAAAGGCACTTGTGATGTTATCTTCAATTCGTCTATTGTATCAGGTTGTATCAGATCGGAATTTTTTTATCCTATTTAACTTTGTAATCTTCAAATATGTAAAAGCGCACGATTCAATCAGTCCTGTAAAATCTCTAACAATCGAACTTATTTCACATTAAAAAAATCATTGTGGATTAACAGAAACAGTCGAAGTATCTAATGTTAAAAGAAATTATTCAAAGAAGAACCATCGAAAAATAGATTCAAAACTCTTTCTCAAAGACTACCTACAAAGATCAAAATCATGAGAGAGAGAGAGAGAGAGAGTGTGTGTGTGTGTGTGTGTTTGAATCAGATAATGTGCTTCATATGGCTACAAGTCTACAACACTAGTACTAGTTGAAAACAATAAGAAGCAAAAGGAAGGGTGCTCTGTTTCAAACCAGCAAACTAACACAAACATCTTATTACATTGACTTGAACTGACACAGCATTCCTGATACAAATTTAAGACAACAAATTTGAGTTTATTTAGTAGCTAATTTATGGTAGAATAGTGGGTAATATTGATGATATCTTCAACCCTGGTCGCCTTACTGTTTCCGATTCTTAATGCCATGTAATCCTTGAAATGAAATACTCTGTATTTCGGAGGTTGTCCGATTTCTGTGGTAAATTTTGGCAATGGCTCAACCCATTTATCTCCTGGAACACTATAAGAAAATACATATGAGTATCGGCTTCTCCCTTTCCTAATTACTCTGTGAGTATTGCTTTTATATCTGTTGTTGCTCAGAACCTGCAAAAATTATGAATTAATCCTACATGTTTAATCCAACTATAACTGAATATACTTATATCGATTTATGTCTATTTTAAGTCTGAAAAATATAGGTAAAATTGATATCTAAAAGTCAAAATTGATCTTATATTTGTGTAACGACGGATGTATGATATAGTAATACTCTGCGTCTATTGTTTTGTGGATGGGTACATACTTGAATAATGTCGCCTAAATTGACAACCAATGTGCCTTCAATGGGAGGGACAGGAATCCATTCCCCATTCTTCAAAACTTCAAGTCCTCCAACTTCGTCTTGGTCCACGAGTGTGATACAATTGACATCTTCGTGCTGCGATATGCCTATGCTCTCGGTCTCAGTTGCCTGTGAATAGTGATAGCAGGTCCGAACTTCTATCGTTGTTGAATTCTTTGAAGAAGTTGGGAGCAAGGCCTAAGCAGTCCGCCAAGATGGTTTCGACAAGTTGACATGTCTTGGTGAAATGAGTGAACAGTTGTTCAGACATTTCCCTAGAAATACAGCCAATTTAAAAAATTACCATTTTGTAGGAATTACAAGGTGCTGATATCTTCTACTACGCTGTCCAGTTCATCGTCTGATTCAAATGTCTGAAGGTTGCGATATTACTTTGGATCAGAGGCAATGTAAGTACTCCGGTTGTCCTTAAAATAGTGTCTTAGTTCCCGTTTTGCACGTTTGTTTAGGTATACTTTAGTACGTATTTATTTAATTTGATGATATTACGAAATAGAAATACGATGGACTAAGTTTATTGTCAAGATGAAAAAGCAATAATTTCTAAAATTATCTAACATATACTAACTCTCACATAAAAAAAGCTTGTGTCACTCTAGTAACTAATGCTTCAGTAACTAAGACATTCTTTTCAAAACACGGGTAATATGTTTATGATATTTTCTTCGTTTCAAAATTACAGATACGTTTTTTATTTTTTTAGTCGCACAATGACACATTGAACATACAAACGTATTTTTAATTTTGAAACAGAAAAACAACGGACTTACTTGAAATCAGGTGGACTGCTAGGAAAGACATTGTAGTTGGATCCACGAGAAGACATCAACCAATACTCTGGTGTAAAAGTCAACGCAGTTTTCTTGTCTGTCAAGCTCTCTTGTTGCTTGTAGTAACCAGCAGGCACAGGTGCCCCCGGATCCGAGCTGACCTTGCGCTTCTCCTCTTCGGAGTAGTCGAAAAATGTCTTCGAATAGGCCGTCGCGCGATTTATTAGATCCAAGGGAACACCATGGTTCACAATTTGGAAAAATCCATGATCTGAGCAAGCTTGGTTGATGATATCTTTCACTTTCTGCTGGCCTTCATGGTCATTTGTTGTGAAGGGGGAAATATCAATGGTGGGAATGGTATTTGAGGTGGCCATTTCTTAAGCTAACTCAAAATTGTTGTACAAATCCCTGGTGTTTGGTAACTCTTTGTGGATAGAGTAGTGATACACATAGTATAATAAAAAGGTTTAAAGTGATTGATTATATACGAATTATAACTCATTTTTCATATTTTACTTGTTAATTTTATATTTATAAAGTCACAATTTATTTAGAAAATTCAATCGTGTATATTGAACTAATATCAAAAAATAGAGTATACATAAAATTTCTCTTTTTTCTTCGAGTGCATAATATGATTTTAAAACTACGTGGTATAAAATTAATATAATTTCAAGAACTAAAATATGTTGCTTGTAAAATTAATATAAAATTTAAATACCAAAAAAATACAACTATCTTTTTCTCAAATATTGTAGAGACCATGAATGAATAAGAATAAAAAACAACCTTCAAGATAACCGGTTTGTCGTTTTGCTAATAATGGAATCCCATGTCTCGTGCCGATTGAAGACTGAACGGATTCTGTCTGTTGTTAGAGGGAGCTAATGATAAATTAAAAAAATAAAAATTCATAGACATAGATTATTTTATTAAAAAAAACTCAGAGAAATATATAAAGACAAATTAAAGAGTTAGATATCATAATAAAAAAGAAAAAAGAAGAATAATAAAACAGTTCATATGTCAAACTCTAAATTATTTATATATTAATTTTTTTTAAATTATTTATGTCAAATTTAATTTCTATATGCCTGCTTACAAAGATGTTTAATATATTTTCAGTTATACGTATTGTACAAATATGATAGAAGTTGTATTATGTTAGACTCACACATTTTAACATGTATGAATACAGTACGTAACCGGGAAAAAAAAATACATGAATAAACAAATACCGAGCCCCCACAATAGAAAGAGTAATAATGTAGAATAGATAAAATGAGTTAGATCTCACAATCGGTGGTGAATCAAAGTTTTGAATATCCTTCGACTAAAAAGAGATTTAGCCGCACATAGTAGATGAAGAATATGTACAAGAGATAATAGAATTACTGAAAATTAAGAGTGTTTAGGGTTGTAAAATTATCCCCTTAAGAGTGTTTACAATGATGTTACAAGTACATGTACGAAGTTTATGTTTTAAAAAAGATTTTATTTTCAATATGAATGTCTTTTATTGGAAAACTTATGAATGTCTCCTTTATAGTAATGTAGAGTTAAGGTCTGCACTATGATACATGGAAGGGACTAAGTTGTTTATAAATGTGGAACTGTGATGATCTATGTCAACTATTAACTCATCATGAATAATGTTTGACCGAATTATGATGAATGTTGCTAGTGAAAGACTAATTAGGTTCACCCTTTAATAAATAAATGATTTTAGTTTTGATAATGACAAAATTAATTAAAATTAATTAAACTCTAGTTAACTAGGTAGAATCCTCTGGTAGGATTTCTATGTGATTATGCTTGTGTGAATATATTTGTGCATTCTTATGTGAATGTTTGTAAATGATAAAATGGTAATCTCTTCAAAGCTTAAGATAGTTAATGTCTAATTCTCAAAATGTCTTACAAAGATTAAATTCAAAACCTACTAAACAAGTACTATTGATTTCAAAATCAATTTAGTTAAAACAGGTGAAATTAAAAGGAGATATACATAACTTGACACAAAACTAACAAAGGTCTTTCTTGTATAAATGTTCAAAATTATTTAGCATCGAGCCTTGTCATATTACTCAAATGATTTCACACAATACATTAAACGATAACATATGCTTCAAATATATATGTATTCTCGGCCAAGTACACACACGCATAAATGACACACACACATGCAAATAAGACCATAACACTTGCATGTATGCACACTAAGTCATAATGATGTCACTCAAAAAGGTCATGCAAATGTCACAAAGCTGGAAACATAATACTTGCTCAACATGATACCACAGGTGAAAGAAGAAAAAAAGGAAGAAAGAATGTTAAGAAATTGCTAGGAACCTTCCTAATTGCCTAGTCATCCTAGTATATGTGGGGATCATCCTATGATTAGTTAATGATGATGCAATGATTGCACCAGCATACATGTAGATACATTCCTTTGTTCCTAACTGTTAGAATAGAAAACGAAAGAGTTAGGAAGCTTCCTTTCCCACACTCTCTTTCATAGGCTCCTCTTGAAAGAGACTTATAAACCATTCTTGACCGATCAATCTATGTCACTTGGAGACAACATCCTCATTCCAATCTAATTACCAAGATCACTTCCCTCCAAAACTTCATTTCAAAGAAACACAAATTAAATTCAAATGAGGATGCATTAAAGTTGAATTTCATTTCTATATGCCTATAAATACCACCTTACATCCATCATTTGTCTCGTAGGAAAAATATATACAAACACTCTCTTTCTCTCTCTCTAAGAACGCATATATACGCAATGATTAGCTATAGACTCTTTCATAATTAACACAATTATAACCGTTGATTGGATAATCCAAAGGTTAAGATTAAACAACCAAAATAATAATAATAATAATAAAGGCCTTTCCGCTATTTGCACTGGCATTTCCGCCAGTCACACTAGCGGAAAGATTGTAATGATATTTTTTTTCTTCCTTCCTGATATACTATATATTATGGTAAAAAATACCTAGATCAAAAAAATATCTTATTCCGTCGTATGTAAGTTTCCTTTTTCATTTTCTCGTTTATCTCGTTTTATGAACAAATTGTATATGTTAAATTAATCTCAACAGAAGTTGCATATGATGTTAGATGGAAGAAGAATAAAAGAAATAAAATGAGAGTAAGGGGCAGAAGTTGTATATGATGTTTAGATGGAAGAAAAAAATAAATAAAATTAGGGCGACGCTAGCGAATGAAACAAAAAATGAAAAATATAAAGAAAAAAAAAAGAATTTTACATACTTTCTATCAGTCTCATTGGTAAAAAATGTATTTTTTTTTTACCTTCCGCTAGTCTCAATGGCAAAAAAAATCTTTTTTTTTAACATACCTCCTGTCAGTCTCACTGGCGGAAGGGAGCCTTTTTTTTGTTTGATCTAGTAGATCATCCGATCGACGGTTATAAATGTATTAGCTACAAAAGTCTCCATAGTTAACGTTAGTCATGGATCAGCCCCTATATATTTATATCTATATCTATATATATCTATATCTATATCTATATATATATATATATATATATATATATATATATATATATATATGTATATGTATATGTGTATGTATATGTATATGTGTATGTATATGTATATGTGTATGTATATACTAGTAAGGTTTCAAAAAAAATAGAAATACACCTATAAATATACTCTACCTACCTACTTAATACTTTATCTTTTGCCTAGAGTATATCTATATCTACATAGTCTTCACTGAAATACACCATATATATCCATCTTATTTATAAGGTTATAAAAGATAAGAGAGTTTACACACACACACACACACACATATATATATATAGTCAAGCCAATTTCCTACACACCTATACTTGACCATTTCTTCCTCCCACAAACTTGCACAGTTATCTTGTGTATTTCATTTACTTGCTTGTGTCCTACACAATTACATCCTTGTATTTGTGTATAGATATTGTTTATATTGTTTGTTTATACACTTACACTCTTGTATTTGTGGAGAATCTATTATTGTTGGGTTGCGTCATCTCAATACTTGTTATATACTTGCAAACTTATGCGCTTTTATATACTTATCCATATATCTTGTACGCCGTCTTGCACACACATTTGAGATATCTTTCTTGGGGTACCCCTGCTTTCGGACTATATCCGGACTTTAATTTTTAGGACTTCCCTTACTTGAGTCGCTCCTAGTTAAATCTTGTCAATCTTGATCGAATACTCATTCCTTCACAGAACACTATCTTGTCAATTGACTTTGCTTTCGGACCTCTGCTTCTTTCAAGGACGTTGTCCTAGGTTCTTCAAAGGACTTCATCCTCACTTGAGGGTCACTCATTTTGAGTAGGCCTTTAGTTAAAAAATCTACCTCTTACCGAGCCAAATATTTGTTATTAAGTACGTGGGATGGGTTGGGGGGGGAGGGGTTGGCAAGTTTTAAATTGGCTTGTTTCCTATGGTAACTAAGTACGGATAGGATCTCCGAAAGGATGTCCAAGTCATTGTTTTCTCTTAGTGTAGTGCTACGCAAGTTTTGGCAATTTAACGACAAACACTTAAATTGAATTCTAATTATTTTAAGTGGAAAGATACACAAATTGTGCTTGTCGATTAAGAAAATAAATTTGCTCACATAACCTTTGTATTACTTGTTGCAACTTACTTGTCTTTATTTGTTCTTTAATTGTTGTTACTTGTTTAGCACTTTATATTCTTTTTACACTGTTATTGTAAAAAGTTTTATTTACTTGCATGGTATTCCTTAGTTTAGTGAAATAATTATATCTCAAGACCATATCCTTAGAATTGTTCGGGGTTGGGGGTTATAGTGTATTTGTGAGAGGTTAGAATTGTTTTGCAAGTGGTTTGCTAGGTATTTTGAGGAGACTATGGGGAGTGTGTTAGAGTGTATGCCCTAGTGGCCAATTATGTAATGATTGTGACACCATGTTTATGTTATGTTTTTTGGTTAAATGATAATTACTTTTATTATGTTTTACTTACTGCGTAATATAAATGTTAACATAATAAATGTCCTTAGAAGAATGATACTAATTATATGGATTCAAGTATGTGACTTGAATATGAGATCATATAAGTATGTAAAGTATCATTATTCTTAAATGTCCCTAGTCGAGTATCATTGTCAGTGAGACAACAATAATACATTGAGACTAGTATGTGGATTAACTGATGGCTATATCTCATTGGTCATAAATATATACGAGATATATTAAGTTGATACATAGGTACATGTTAGAGAACATAGTACTGGATAGACCCACCATGAGAATTCTACATGGAGCGTTATGCTATGTGTCATAAGTAATTCTCATAGTGACAATGATGTAATGGTCCTTTGACCTGAAGTCATGACATTTCTACATAAGGAGTTATGCGTTTTGACATTATCAAAAGTCACCTTTAACCGGGTGGACGATAAAGGTGATTGTTGGATGCATAA
This sequence comes from Centella asiatica, assembly GCA_014636745.2. Classification (NCBI taxonomy): domain Eukaryota; kingdom Viridiplantae; phylum Streptophyta; class Magnoliopsida; order Apiales; family Apiaceae; genus Centella; species Centella asiatica. The sequence goes on from CM025786.1 coordinate 16,226,581, forward strand.
TGAGTTATGTGAGAAATGGGAATGATGTAGATGGAATTTAACCCTCCTATAAATTAGGGGTGATATCTATAGGCCTCTTGATTGAGTGAAACTATGAAATGCATGGCCATGCTCAAATAGAGATTTGTTTCATATAGTTTACTCATTGATCAAGAAAACTGAGATTAAATTATGAAGAGGATGACACATCCATGCCTTGAATTTAATCTTAGATATCATGGTTAAAAGGATTAAATTACATTGAAACATTGGTCACAAAAGGTAACGTCGAATCTATGACTTTATTATTACTTGGGTAACAGTGATGTATTACTAGATGCCGCTCACTGTTTATAATTTTATAATATGATTTAAAATTATTGCCAACGTAATAATAACCTACAGGGTCACACACATAGAACATTCGTCAAGGAGATATAATTTAAATGTCAATGATTTTAATATATCAATAAGATTGATTTAATTAAATCATGACTTTAAATTATATATATATATATATATATATATATATATATATATATGTAATCTGTATGAAGAAGAGTCATTTGGAAGGAAATACGAATATATATATTTATTTGTACATATATTAATTAAGTGAGACTTGATTAAATATATATCTAATGAATATAGGATTCGGATTCTAATCTCCTAATTAGATTAGGTTTTGGAATCTACTCTATAGAAGGCTATATATATATATGATATATCAGCTATTCTCTGAGATATAGAGATAGATATAGAATTTTTCTCTTGAACAACCAACGTTTTGACGTAGCCGCTCATAAGAGAGGTTAAGAGAGATAAAAGAGATACAGATTATTTACAGCTAGTACTGTTATCCTCTTTGCTCGAATCGTAAGACGGTTCGCGGGTGTTCGTGTGGATACCGTAGAGACGCTGTCCAGTTGGGTTGCGTTAAAGATTTGGAGACGATCAACACTTTCACCAAAGTTTCAGATTCGCACTTTTAATCGGTAAAATCTTGAACTATCTGTATTAAACTGTTTCGCATAGATCCTCGGGTTTGGGTTTCGTTTTGTTTTATTTTATATCGTATTTTTCCGCTGCGTTTGCTGGTATGAAACCCAACAGAGTGGTCATCCATGATAAATAGTAGTGTTATAATTTGTTTTTGTAATTTAAAGTATTTTTTTGTAATAACTGTAAATAGGATTATAAAGGTTTCTCCTCCTAAAGGAGTTGTTATTTCTCGTAGTGGATAGACATTCAAGTTTGAAGAGGAGTTAGAGGACTGCAGTAGAAGTATACCTAGGTGGTATATAATGAACCAGTATAAATTGTTGGTGTGCTACTTTACTTTCTTGTTCTCACACTTATCTTGAAACTTGACTAATAAAAGGAAAGACAACAACTCAAAAGAAAGTAGCATAAATTATTTTTTTAAAACTAAAATTAGCCATTATTGTGTTATGATCTATTCAATCCACCCCCAGATTATAACCGGACCCCTTCAGCTAGCCTTGAATGTATTGAGTGTTTAAACTTGTATTTTAAATTTGGATTACACATGGATAAAGAGGGAAAATGTAGGAAAATACATGGTGTGATTTGTCATAGCCTGTGACAGAAATTAGACTTGTGTTGGTTGCGGCATGCGACAGTAGGGAGTTATTATGTGACCCTTGAAGGTCGCGGCCCCCAACCATGTCTGACAGAAAATTATTTCAAGTCATTTTATTTGTGTTTAGTTTTTGTGTGGTCCATGTGTGTAAGTTAATAAAGTAACATGAATACAAATTTGTAATATTTATTTTGATCATTACAGATACATTATAATGCAAATATACTATAATGGATAGTATAATTAAATTTTAATTAACATAACTGTTCTTCCCTCCCTCCACTCTTATAAAAGGGAGAACATATCCCAATTACATGAAACTAATGGAAAAGGGTCAAGAGGAAGAAGATGAAAGGGCACATAGAGATTTTCATAATCTCATCAAAGAATTTTATGCGATTTACTCAGTTTTACCTCAAAATTAAAGCAATGATCGGGGCAAATAATCTTCTTTATTCATTTTCGAAAAAATCCATGTTCTTCGAAGATCCTACCACTAAACCTTAATGCAAATCAAGTCATTTGCATCATTAATGAAAATCTAACACAAAAGAGATTCCAATTGGGAGGGTGAAAGATTTAGAGTCAAACCGGTACCCAAGGGTTTTCACTCTTTTAAAGAGAGGGTATTGAGTATAATGAGTCATTCTCACCATTTTCATCTAAGTCCTCTTTCAGACTGATCATGGCATTGGTAGCTCAATTTAATTTGGAGTTACACTAGATGGATGTAAGGAGGACTTTGCTAAATGGAAATTTCAATGAAGAAATTTACATGGTTCAGCCAGAAGGCCTTATAACTAATGATGCTGATCATCTTGTTTGTAGACTTAAAATGTCTATTTATAGTCTAAAAAAAACTTTTCGACGATGGTATTATAAATTTGACAATTTTATGACTTCTTTTGATTTTAAGAAATATCCTTTAGGTCAGTGTATATATCACAAGGTCAGTGGAATCATATTTATCATTCTTGTTTTGTACGTAGATGACATTTTGTTGGCTAGTACTAAATATTGAATTGCTTCATGAGACTAAACAATTTTTGTCGAAGCATTTTGATATAAAGGACCTTGGTGAGGCGTCTTTTGTCATTGGCATTCATATCCATAGGGATCGCTCACGCTTTTTATTGGGTTTATCCCAAAAGTATATGTTGACCGAATTTTGGAGAGGTTCAGTATACTGGATTGCAAACCAGAGAGAGTTGCCATTGGTAAAGGTGAAAAGCTGAGTTCTAAATAATGTCCTAGCAACGATGTTGAGAAAGAAGTCATGAAAAAAATAGTCATATCCTAGTGTAGTTGGGAGTATTATGTATGTTCATGTATTTATTAGACCGAATATTTGCTTTTACAATAGGTCGTCTAGATAGATTTCAGTAGAACTTTGGTCACGATCATTGGGTGGCCATCAAAAATTTTTCTAGGTACTTGAAAAGGACAAGAGATGTTATGATGTCCTACAAGAGGATTGATAATTTTCAACTAGTTTGTTTTTCTAATTCTGATCTTGCTTGATGTAAGGATGAGAAGAAGTTCACATCAAGTTTTGTCTTCGTGATGGCAAGAGGTGCAATGTCTTGGAAAAGTTCAAAACAATAAACAATTGCTTCTTTGACCATGCAGCCAGAGTTTGCGACAAGTTATGGAGCAATTATTCAGGGTATTTGGCTAAAGGATCTCATAAGTTACTTCAATGTTGTTGATTTTGTGTCTGAGCTCGTAACTCTATATTGTGATAACAGTGCAGTTGATTTTATCAACAACAATAAAATTTTCACGGGGGCTAAACACATGGAGATCAAGTATTTGACCATTAAGGAAAAGGTCAATTTTGTGACGTTACAATAGAGCATATTAGTACAAATGATATAATTGTCGATCTCCTTATTAAATATTTACAAACTTGTGTCTTTGATAAACATGTAGCTAGCATGACTTTGTATGTATCTTGGGATGCACTTGTTCAGTGGTAAGCAATAATGTTACCATCGAATAAAGTTTATTCATTTGTAAGGAATATTTTAATTAATATTGACAACATCATATACATTTTGCATGCAATGAAATTAACAAATTACAATTTTGTTATACTTGTGTTTTATATACAATGGTATTTGTATATTGACATGTCATTGTTTAAAGTCAAGATGTGTGTCCACCTTAAATAGATTTGAGACATTTGTATGTCTTGTGGTATGTCTAATGATACAAAAAGTTTGTAAAGTTAAGGGCTCTAAAAACTATAGTAGGCTTTGTATTGTATAATTGAATTAATGTAAATAAAGTTAATGAATTTAGTAACCATGGTAGATTAATGCAAGTACCTCTATGATTCGGAGTTTGAGACTTTATAGAATAGGATTTTTATTTTTTTTAAGTAACCTCTTAACCCATGGTTTTATTAAAGGAATATATATATATATATATATATATATATATATATATATATATATATATATATATATATATATATATTAAGTGGGAGAATGTAACATTATTTTTATAATATTGTATGAATGTGAGATATTAATTAACTGTATTTATATATTAAAATCACTAAGTTTATTTTGAGATATACAAAATCTAACTACATTAATATGGACCGTAATGTAGGTTCTAAAATAATCTTTGGACTTATGATAGATATACTCATTAGGGTTACTTATACACTTACTAGAATAAAATAGTTATCTCTTTTATCCCTTACCACCACAATAACAATCAAATTTCATAAGCTTCGTAAGGGTTTCATACGGTTCTTGAAACAAATCAAAGTTATCAAGGTGTTCCGACAAAACAATGATCAAGAGGGAAATAAGCGAGTATATATATTCTTTGTCTAACTCTGCAACTATGGGTTCGAAACAAGGTACCCAATTCATATTGTGTTAATTTAGGTGTTCTAAATCTATCTATGATTATGGATCATGTGATTAATCGCCAACAATATCTTGAGAAACTTTTACAATTCTCATAATTTTGCACGTAATAATCATCTGAAATGTCTGGACAGAATACAAAATTTCCTCTTATTTATTATATTATAATTAACAAGGATTACTGTTTTCATTATTATTTCAAAATCACAGTAGTATATGCATGCGTTAGCCAAAATACAATGTAGGACGAGAACTGGAGTCTCAACTTTATACACTAAGAATGGGCAAGGTAAATCAGAAGTATAGAGGATCACACTATAAATTATAATTTGAATATAATGTTTACACGAGCCTATAGGCATAGACATATAGAAACGAAACAAGATGAAGAGAACCATTTCAACTGCTAAATCTATATATGCCTCAAAAGGTGGATGACATCCCATACCCAAAACTAGGAATACGAACAAACCAAACTCCAAACCAGAATCTTCACAGTTCAGAGCTCTCCGAATCAAATGGAAAGATGGTTAAGTTTCAGTTAGGAGCGGTCATTGGTGACAAAAATATAAACAAACCTACCTGTCAGGCAGAAGATAGTCAACATTAAGCAGTTAATAGACTACAAAAGTACCCTAATCAAGGGACAGGAGAAGCTTCCATGTAAACCATATATTTGCAATGTGTCTGAGTGTTTGTTAAAACTGAATGTTTAATTCAAAGCATCTAATAAAAATGAAAATAGAAAAAAGTTGGAAACTAATTTGTGTAAAGCATCTGTCTGAGTTAACCATAATATCCTTATTTGCATTTTACCATTATAATACACAACTTTGTCAGGAATGTCAGGCAATTGCAATTTTATACTTTTTTCCATCATCTGATGTTCTGTTTGATCGACTCCCTCGCTACCAGTGTTACCATGTCTTTCATAATTCCAACAGATGATCGCTTCTACAGTTCCATCATATATCTACTTCAGCCACAAGTTTAGAGAAGTACAAAATTTTGACCAACACATTTAGCTCTTACCGTGAAAAGAGACTCCACTATTAGGAGTCATTCAGATGTAAACGAACCACAACCAAATTCTTAAACAATCAAACATATGCCACTGTTTATACCAGTCTCCAGGAAAACGAAATTATTGACAGAAATAAGCAAAAACTATTACCGTGTAAATTACAGTTCAACATTTTGTTGAAACATTATCCTGAAGTTGTGAGGCAGAGGAGATCGTGAGCTTTTGAACCCACCACATAAATGATGTATATTCATGTATTCGTGCCCGTAAATGAAGCACCCTCCAACATAATCATAGCAGAGTTCAATATTTGATTCAGATGACTGGTAATATGTGAATAATAGCTTAACAATCTGCATTTGGTGGAACAATCTCGTCAACTGAAAGGCCAATCTGTTTGTAAATATTTTTTCTCAGTCAATTATATTAAGTCTTACTATAAGACAAAGCACCCTTTCATCACTTATCAATTACATAAAAGCAGCTCGAGAAGTGGCCAACACATCATGTACAACATAATGGATAAGTCTCATAAGCTAACGTATATCACCAAGTGTCAAAGTAAAATCATGAACCCATAGCATCCAAAGAGAAATAATTATTACTTAAACAACAAAATAGGAATTAACTGAAAACACAGGAAAGTAAAAAGTCAATTTTTACTAGTGTAACACTCAAGCAACTAGAATTTAAGGAAACAGCAGAAGTTCCGGAACTTCATATTAAATGATCTAGGTACCCAAACTACTATCTACATAAGACGGAAAATAATAACTAAATAAGTTTCCAATTTATTGTACTTCAAATGGCATAGGATTTCATTATGACGCACTCTGGCGGAGTGCATTAATAGCGTCTCTCAATAAGCCAACCGGCCAACCATGCAAACAGATTGATTGAACATTAGCATCTGTAATGCCTCACAAGGCTAATCAACTGGCTGGGTTATCATGTCAGCAAATAAGATCTTACATCTCAACAAGAGTAATTTACATCTTACCTAATATAAAATCTGGTCCAAATATTATTTTCTAAATATAAGCTAATATTCATTTTATAGTTTTCCAAAATTTATTTCCTTTAAATTTGTTTCTTCTCCAACCATTGACATGAACGGTTAGGTGCCTAGGATAATAAGTAGAGGCAGAGAGTGTTAATACAAAAAAAAAAGTGTTAGTGCTTTGGAACATATCAAACATACACACCCATAACAATTGCCTTGCAGTCTTACATTTATGTAACTAGAAAGGAAGATTTGAAACTCAGACCTCTTGCATATGCATGAAGAGGTAGTACACTATTTAGGACACATTTTTTAACCCAAACTGATTTCTTCCATTTCCTCTCTAGCTTCTCCCTAGATTTATCTCATTTATCTGTGCATATGGTAGCTAGAACTTAAGAAGGTTTCATAACCAAATCCTATGGGATAGCTGTAAGAAGTTGAAGATCAAGAAAAATTAAAAAGAGAATTCAAAATAAATTATAACACTTCAGTAATTGATTTATAGATATCAAAATAATCAAACGAAGTCCATTTGAGCTCCACATGCCAAGTGCCATTAAGTAGGTACCATTCCGGGGAAATTGTGAAAAGATCTTCTAGAACTTTTTCGTCTTGATGGCTAATTTTGATGATTTCTGAAGGTTTCAGAATTCGAAAATCCAATTCCGCTGCTTAAGTTGTGTACTGCACACTGCGTTTGTGTTCTTGATTTTTTTCTAATTACTTCTATTCCGGAAAAAGGCCCTATCAGATAATTGCAATCGAGGAAACTAAATCATTGCTCCCATTTAACTTTTCAACAGAAAATTTTGGCGTCTAATTCCAAACGTTTATCATGATGGATACTATTATTAGTATGGTAATGAAGAAAATTTTATGGTTGACAGTGGTCATAATTGAGGAGGCTTTGAGGATGTTTTTCATCCCTTAGAAAAACTGCTTACTAATTATGATTATTGATTCCATACATACGCAGTTCAAAAAAATCAGTATATGCTTGACAACTAAAAAGTACTTAACCAAACAAGAATAGTGATAAGTGTGTAGTTTCCAAAAAATCTACTTGTTGCTTATCAGTATGGTAAACAACCAAAAAATAAAATTGCAAGTTGAATGTTACAGCAATTAATTAGGATAATTATCATAATCAATAGAAATAATATGGTAATACTTGGTCAACCCTGCTTCTTAGGTTTTTGCTTATAATCAGAAGCATTAAATTAGAGCTTCTGATTATAAGCAGGGTAAAAATAAGCAAGCAAGCAAACACTTGTTGCTTAAAAAAAGTGATTATAAGCAGCTTTGACTGCTTATAAGCATTGTCACAATAGCAGTAGATGAATTCATTTGCTTCGTCAAAAAAGTGGTCTTTTAATTCTTTGAAGTGTTTAACCAAATGACACGATCTTAATTTCATTCCTCAATCAAAAATATTGTGTAGTGATGATGAATACTAAACATGAGAGTCCATTTAAATCTTATTTGGACTCTCGTGGCTTTATTCAACATATAACTTCTCTCAGAACTTCCCAACGAGATGGGTTGGCTGAGACAAAGATTGGTCACCTTCAACGGGTTGCTGCTTTTTTATCTCTGATGTTGAACATGCATTTTCCTATATACTTTTAGGATGAATTTATTTCAGTTGTTTTCTAATGAACTGCCTTCTGTTGGACAACTTGCCAGAACGTTATGATTGATTCTAATCCTTGATAATAGCTAAGACATCTAACTATAATTTATTAACTGTAATCAGTTGGCTGTAACTTAGCAGTTACTGGCCGTGGCTGGAATAAAGTCATAATTAAAGGTAGGAATCATGTAAAATATCGTTGTCGATATACAGCGGTGGAAAAGAGAAGGGATAACTCTTATCACCAAATTCTCTGTTTCCATTATTATTTCTACATAAAAACAGAGATTGATCCCTTTTTTGAAGGCCATACACTGTCCAACGCAAGTAGAATTATCTGCCATGAGTCAAAGATAAGCCCTTCGGCTTAAACACACTACAGATTCAGTTTTATTCAACGATTTGTGGCTACAAGCCACCATCATCAGGCAATTATCCACACAACTGGGCAGACAATGACAATGTACAGGCACTCTCACGCAACGATGATCTTTCTCACTGCTGGCTCCATGCACCAGTATTGGCACTCATGTTCTCGTTTTCCAACCATAGCAGCTGTCCCTCAGGGAAGGCTACTTATAGTGCCTCACAGTGTTATTCCTGCTTGTCATTATTCATACTTATTATGGGACAGAAGCTTGTTCTGAGTCATGCTCTCAAGTCAAGATATCTTTCCAGTAATTCTAAAGCCAATAATGCTTTTATTGCATTCACCTCTGTGCAAATATGACTTTGATCATTTTGCTCAAACAGATTTACAATATTCTGCACTTAATGTTTCATCACTTACTCTAGTTGGATTATTGACTCGGATACATATGAACACATGACTGATGCTCTACTGTTTTTTTTATAGGATTCTTGTTCAGGAAAATATGAAGTTCCAGTAGCTACTGGGACTTTTTTCCCATCTTGGGAAGAGGCTTGCGGGTTTGTACACCTACTTTATCCTGTCTAGCATGGCATTATTCTCCAAACTTCCTGCGTCTGAACTTCCAAACTAAATCGGATAATGGGAAGGGAAAGAAAAATGCCACTTGCCTGAGATGGCTTGTAACGTTCTCTTCACCACGAAGACACCTAAAGTCACTATGAAGAGATGTTTAATTTTTTTTTTCTTTTGGCTTCTAGTTCGGTTATGCTCTGTGTATCTCTTGTTTTTGTAGGTAATTTGCTCCTACAATGAGCAATCAATCATACTTGAGTATGGACAAGCATGGAGAAAAGCCAGAGGAAAAAGAGGGCGAAAAGTGAAGATTAGAGTTGTCACAGCCTGACCGTGTGTACGGAAAAAGCCAAGAAGAAAAAGAGATTTGGCAAGCATCACGCCCAGCCAATAATTAGCATCATGGCAGTGATCGGTAGTGTGCATTTTTCAGAGATGTTCTGTTTTAGTTGGATTCTCTTTCCATTTGTCAGGTTTTATATGCATCTGTAAGGCTTTCTAAGAGAGGTTCTGGTGGGGTTTCAGTCTTCCATCTATCTCTCTCTAAATTAAGTTGAATTATTCAATTCGAGCTTGTTGTTTGGCATCTATTTGATGGAGATTCAATTGCAGAAAAGAGTTTTTCTTTTCCTCCTTTTATATCTCGTTAATTAATTGTTTTGTGCACAATTGATTATGATCGCTTGTTATTTGAATGAGTAGTTCCTTTATTCTTGGATTAGGGGTAACCTAATTGTGACTTTAATGACAAAAATTTTATCTTTATTCTTAATTGTGATGACTTTCTTTTGATTCAATTTCAACTGCGCTTAATTCTTGTTGGAAGTTAGCCTCATCTTTGCATGATCTCACATATTAAGTATTGGACTGAAAGGTGAAACTTAGCATTGCGACTCTATAATTAAACATGAGAAACTTAAGTACATATGTAGATTTAATCTCTTGAGGATTCGCTGATTATTACAAAACTTAAAAGGGTTTAAAATAATGACTCGGCCATGAGAATAGAAGCTTGGTTAATTTAGGCACGCTTTTCTACTTGAGAGAAGGCAATAGTTACATAAGGATAAATCACCTTCAGAACTGGACATTCGTAATAAAGACAAAATCATTACAATGTTGTAAACAGTCCCATTATAGTGAGCCCTAATCCAAGAAGCTTTTCAAACTTGTTTTCTCCACAATATAGATTGCAATATGATTTGTTACTTGCAAAAATCTAAATTTAGTTTAATCATCCCTCCGTCCTCAAAAGGGTGTCTGAAGGACACCCAAAAAGATGTCCCCGGAAGGATGTCTAAAAGCACAATTGTTTGGGGACAGACAGAGTACTGAGTATTAAGTCCACTTGGAATATCATATTGTGTGATAATTGGTAACTAACATAACAGTCTTCGTGGGAACAACATATTTAGTATAACTCGATCAAGCATGCTTGGAACAACCCGACTCCAATCTACTAGCCCAAATGCACCGAATGGGACACTCCTGGAAAAGTTTAGACAATTTGGTGGCACTTGAAAACGGGTGTTACAGTCAACCCCTCTTAAAGCTTGACGTCCTTGTCAAGTTCACATACAACTCACAATCCAATCCCAAGCAATTTGCTCTCGCACTTCTGACCAGGTATGGCTCTAATACCAACTAACAGCCCGACTCAAATCTACTGACCCAAGGGCACCGAATGGGACCCACCACAAGCACCCCAAAAAAGACTAGACTATTTGGTGCCCTTTGTACTAGAATTCGTTCCTTATTAACATACTAACTAATCCCCACATCGACAAGGTGGGCATTTGTTAGTGTAAATATGTTTGCTGCTTTAGCTTGTTGATAGCGCAAAATTAGTTGCATATTACTAGATATTGTATTACTTGCAGAGTATGAACCCTTGTATAGGTATGCAATTTAAGAAAGCACAACAATGAAGATGGGTAGTCCGTATTGGTATCAGATATATTCCCATGTTCGGATATTTCCATTTTTTTTACCCATTTATTGGGTAAAGTCTCCTAACTATATTTGAAATTGAATTGGTTATCCATATTGTGCATTTTCAATAGTTTCGCTTCTTGCTCTAAAAAAAAGACTGAAATTGGTTGACCAAGAAAAGTATGGGAGTTGTTGGGCGTTGGATTCTTTTTGAATCTCTTATAATATTCTTCATTGACGGGGTGAACTAATAACTAGGCCAAATTTCAAACTGCCGAAGTTCGGGTATCTTCTTCCGAGTTCGAAAACCGAACGAACAGTGGATTGTTCTCGAGCATAGTTATAAACAAAGAACTATCGAGGATTCGGTAGCAAGCTATCTTAGTATCTTTTTTGGAAGACTTTTCACCAGAACTACTACAAATATCTAATGACCGAGTGTGGTGTGGTATGTTGTGTTGTGTTGTGGGGCGCGCGCATGCGTGCGTGTGGGGGGTGGGGGTAGGGGTGGGGGTGGGGGGGTTTCAAGTGTAAGAATTCCCACAGGCTCATGTTTGGGCACTTCACATGATGGGTAGAGTGATTGGTCTTCCTCTTGCAATCGACAAAGGCAAATCAAATAGACATAAATAGGAGCACTTCTAGTCCGGTGGTATGCAAGGCTGCTGCTTTAGAGCAATGTTCAAGAATAAAGGCATCAGAAGTCATATGATGACAAGCACCAAAATCAAAAACCCATGAAGTCCCAAGTCTGAAGGTGCTACTCCTCATGTTACTTCCACTTGTGAGCCTTCTATTTTTGCTAATGTGAGAAGGGGAAAGAGAACTATCATTGAAAGAACGCGAATTGCTACTCCTCAATTCTCATGAATAGAATCTTCTACTGACCACAGCAATCAATGAACTAATCCTAAGCCCACCTGCCACCTCGGATGAAATAGTACGGCCTTTCCTAGCCCCGTCTCTCTTTTCTTAGCCGAAGCTTTCCCTAGAACTACTTTTGTTAATACCGCCACCTTCCCACTTAAGCAACTGATTCAAGAACTTATAGATCGGTTGTTTCAAGATCTTCCTACAAAATGACTACTTATGAAGCTAGATAAATGAGCTATAATTTGCGCCAACCACTGCTTCACCTGTAGCTTCCCCTGGGCCTTCTTTCTCTTTGTTTGTTTTATCTGTCTCTACTATTTTCCCATCCTTTTTTCATGAGAAGATGTTGGTAGCTCTAGTATTGTGGTTGAACTATACCCGCAATGGGGAAGATCTCTGTGAGTCTTCTTTAATTCTAGGTCTTTTTCAATCATATGCTATTTCTTCAATAGTTTCTTGTGCGTAGGAGTGGACGCTTCCCCTGTTCTTTCGAGATCTCTATGGTCGAAGCTAAGTGCTTTGTTACAAGTCTCCCTGCACATCACCTTCCCTAATTTTGTATAGGGGTATCTGAGTGAGGATCATCAGAACCAATGCCTTCAACCAGCGCGTCCCCGCAGTCGTCTTTCATCCCATTCCTACCGACGATTGGTTTTGCGTTCACTCCAATTCCTCTTATAGGTATAAGGACAGGTTAAAGTCCACAAGACAGCTGGCAATTGGCCTTAGGTTGTTCATTTCCCGGTTCGAACATTCTACTTCATGTCTCTAGTCTCGCCGCATACAAGAGTCACCTAGTGAGCCTAGTCGAATCAGAATCATCATAGAGAAAGAAGACTTTCATTCCCCCATGGCATTCATTCCCTACAGAAATAGGAGTAGCGGAACTAGCAATTATGGAACCAGAAGGGAAATTAGTTTACTAACAAAGATGCAGAACTGGACTCTCAAAATTCATGATTTAAGTTATGTATGCATCCTATTCTGGCCATGTCCCTTATACGAGACTAGTGCTATAAGTTCCCTCATTTCCTTCTCTAGCCTCAAAACCAGCTTAGAAGTTCATTTCTTCCTTCCTTAAGCTTACTTTCTTTCCTGATGAAAGTCTTTGATTTGATAGAGAAAGTGGGGAAATAAGAGATGGCATCGAAAAGGAGAAGGTAATCCCTGGACTGAAAGGCTCTAAAAGAGACTTGAGCATAGTAAAAGGAAAGGCTAGATGTAATTGAGTGATGGAGTTACGGTTTGGGAAGTCCGATCAAGGAGATATGAATGCAGTTAAGTCTGAGTCTTCGAAGTTTGGTAAAGAGAATAGGTATACTTATGAGTACATTAGGCTTGAAAAACTAGGCCTAGCCCTTCACTCGGGTCATTACCATGCTTGTTGGCTTTGCTAGCCATGCTTTTGCAACCTTCACTCGGGTTGCAAACATTAGTTGCATATTACTAGATATTGATCACTTGCAGGGTATGAATAATTTTTACTTTTTTTCCTTAACATTTGTTGCATATTACTAGATATTGACTATTTATAATTATCTCATAGTTAACAAATTTATATAGATGCTTACATGTGTATTATATATTTTTCACATTTTTAACATGTGTGCCCCACGCTGATAATGTATGCACCTCGACTTGTCCCATGTTTAAGCCCTAGGGAGACATGCACTTGAAATAAATATGGTTCCGGTATATTTAGTTTCCACAGCTCTGAATGGAACAGGCACACACAGAATACGGCTACATGACTAATTCTGCACTATAACTAAAGTTGGAATACCAAGAAATCCTTTTAACAAGTATTAATTTGTAGAGCTATTTACTTGATAGTTGACATTTCTGGAACACCTCTAACAGAGGGACAAATAGTCAATTTTGAAAGAACTTATTGTCAACCTCAGTAAGTATGTTCTGCCTAAACATGCTATACGTGACATAAATGAAGGTAAAAAACATCCAAGAATTTGGTGGAACAACCTCTAAAGTTCTGCTAGCAAACAATGGGATCAATCTTCTGAACCAAAAAAACTCTAATCAAAGATTTCTTTCTCAAGCTCGATCTTCATCGGGCTTCTTGGTTATGCACATCATAACAATTCTCCGACCAGCTTATGAGAGTGTACCAACCTTAATTATTCTCACTTTCCAACAGTTCACCACTCAGCAAAAATCTGAATTGCATAAAAGATCATTACACATTTATTAAAAAATGGTTGCTGATTATTATATATGCTAACGATTACGACGCTGATTACCTAGGTGGATGAGGTTTAACTAGAGAAATAAAAACAATGAAAATTTATCAAGCAATGGCAAAAGTTTATATCTAGCACAATGAAGGGATATTTATGAACCTGTATGATTACAAGTTGGTTTACCTCTCACTCTCCGTTACAGTCTTTCAAATCGCAGCGTGGAACAAATAGCTTTGCCATTTGTTCCTCTGCATCAATATCATTGACAACACCCCGGCATCTTGGGAAACCACAGTAACAAGCAAGTTTTTGGTCAATAGAAAAGAATCTGAAACACCAAAGACTAAAAGGTTAACATGGTTCCAGGGAAGAATAAATTAATAAATAAAGGAAAAACATCCATGAACTAGTCTTAGAGGAAAACCTGTAGTCATATGTGAGTTCTTCCCACTGTTTGATATCTCTCTTGGCAAATATAATTATATGCTTATCCCCGTTTACACTAATAACTCTTGAATAGCAATTTGGCTGCAAGAGAACACAAGACCCAAAGTCACAATTCAGCAAAATTTAGTAACAGAACATATCAAATTAAACTATATATGTGCATGCAGGATGTTGTATTTAAGATAGATCTACACCCACAGAACCCACCCACCCTCTCCACCAAATGGTAATACTCTACCTATATGACTCGCCTCTCATTCACCTTCTTTTCAACTACACAAACACTCAGAAGGTAAATTTTGTAGCGAAGTAGAGAATCGTTAGAGTACAGAAGTACGACACATTTCCACTTTCACTTGCCTTTTAAACTAAGACACTTAATACAGTCCAATAATTCAATTCTAACATACTACTAAATATAATATAATATAATATAATATAATATATATAACAGGGAACCATTGTCCAGATCAATCATTGCATATTATTTGCAGAAAAATTCCCTGATCAAATCATTGATAAAACCCAACTTCAAAGATTCCTTGGTTGCGTCAATTATGTATCTGATTTCATCCTGGGATTAAGCAATCTATTATATATATATATATATATATATATATATAGAGAGAGAGAGAGAGAGAGAGAGAGAGAGAGAGAGCTGGAAATACCTAGTTACATTTTTCAAAAAATTCTAGATGACATTCTAGTAATGTCTTGATATGTATGCACACATTTTATTATTTAATGATGACCTAATTTTCGATGTCGAAAATCCACATCACATCAAGATTTCCTTTAAAAAGAAAATTAAAAACACACATACAGAAAGAGAAGGCAATACATATCCTATTTTCTAAATTAAAAAAAAAAACTATCTAAAAGATTCTTAGTCAAAAGCAAACAAGCTGAAAGTGACACATACTTCACACGAGTGATTGATCAAATGTGCTATGCTTCCTGCTCTTGTGGCGTCAATGACACGCTCATCGTCAATTCTGAACATATAAGTTCCAGCACCCTGCATTATATTAGTTTGTATTATGCTTTTAACTTTCAGTAAGACATGCTTATTTATGCTTAATCACTAACTTAATGCTAAAGGAGCTTCCCAAACAATTTCATTTCACCAGACCCGATCATGATTTTTATCGTCATCAAGGTTTCACCTAGGATAATGTAGGAGCGACTTATTAACTTATGAGCGCCTACGAGAGTACATTATTGCCTAGAAAGATGCCCAGACACATCCAAGTACCCAACCACCTACTCATCTCACCTTGCTGCAGTGAACAGCCTACGCGTGTCCAAGCAGCCATCTACCTGTCTTTCCCCAACAGCCATAGGAACTACGTCTCGAATATCACAACTATGAAGAAACAGACCAGAACCCAATTGAGACATTTCGTTTTATCTTTTACTATTAAAAGTACCAAGAGACGGAGTAGTGAATTACAGCACATCTCTAGCTTCAAATATTCATAATTCTCAAGATCTCATAGACTAGTAAAACCCTTCAATAAGCATTGAAATAATATATTTTTAGAATAAATTAGATGGGAATATATCATAACTTAACAGTAAGCTTATTCAACAAAATGAATTACTAATATAAGCTGGAAATTGACCGGTCTTACCACAAAGGAATTGTATATCAAGTGTTCTCTTCTGTCAGCTATAGAAGGTCGAACAAGTTCCCCAGTATATTCAATTACCTAAAACAAATTAAAATAAAATTCCAGGGGTTCTATTTTCAAGAAAAAAAATTAAAATGTGGCTATGAAAATCAATTGTACCATATCTCCTGCTTTATGTGGTTGTTTCGCAAAGATACCAAATCCATGAATTCCAGATTTCCCTGAGTCCAATGAAATCGAAGTAATAACCAGTATATGAATGATAAATCACTCCAAAAGTTCATTTTTTGCTTAGAGTGAAAAACAGATGTACGCACATAGCTGAACTGAAATTACAAAATATGAAGGGGGGGAAAACAATGATTCATGAAGTCGGAAAAAAGAAATATTTAGCAGTAGGCCAGCAGTGAATATAAAAGACTAAACTCAGGAATGATATCAAACTGGAGCACATGCTTCGTAAGCTTGTCCATAAAATATAACATATGTATGTGTGTGTGTGTGTATAGACACGCGGGCACGCACATATTTGCTCTCTCTCTCTCTCTCTCACACACACACACATGTGCACGGAGGCATACTCACACACATGAAACCAACAAATACTGAAAAGGAACAACATTAGTCATAAAAGGTTATCAGAATGAAGAAGGTAGAAACCAAAAAGGCCAAATGAAGTATAGGGTAAGATAGTTTAATAAGTTTCTAGAAGCTAACTAACGCAGTGTAGGATTATCTGTCCCAACTTTTCCTCAATGAAACATCTTACCAAGAAAAGAACAGGAAAATATAACTTGCATTAGAAACTTCATCAAAATGACAAAATCCACTTCTCACTTTAACATGGTTTACATTGTTTTAGGGAGAAAATTAGAAGAACCACTGTATCTGATACCAGATTAGATATATAGTCATAGAGAGATCAAGCAGGAAGGAGCAAGCTTGCTAGCAAGATCCATTTTCCTTTCTCCCTTTCGGAAGGGAGCAGAAAAGGCGAGAAGTTATAACTAATACTTTTTTTTTGCCACTGGGATAAATGGATAACTAAAATAAATTTTTTTCTGCTAGAAAATCTCTTAAATGAACAAGCCAAAGCAATAATGGATGTAAAGAGTTACAGTACCACACATTTCCTGTAATCATATTAGATCCAGATGACAATATTCCAAGAGGATATGGTCCTGCTGTATATAATTAATTATGTGGATTATAGCAATCCACTAATTGAGCAGTTAGAATAACTGTGTAAATACAAATAGTGGATAGTCAACCCTAGTGTAAATGTAGATTTTGTAGATTGTAACAGACCCTAATTATGGGTCTTGATTAATGCTGAAAGATAATATATATTGCAAGGGTACTCACAATGAGACTCGGGCAAATTTCATCACAAACATTGTTTCCTAATTTCTATTTCTTTCAGATTTTTGTCATGGTATCAGAGCTCAAGGCTTCTATTGAGTTTTCTAGTCCAGTTCTTTGATTGAAATTAAGGAGTGTGCCTATCTTGGTTCACATTTTCTTCAAGTTTGGATTTGATTCAATTTCATTATGTTTGGAGAAAAATCTACAGTTATTCCAGTTCGTTTAGATGGTAAGAACTACTTGTGGGAGTTTACTCTTCATTGCTTTATTCAAGGTCATGAACTGTAGGGTTTTGTTGATGGATCTGAAAAGAAACCATCGGACAAATCCAATGAGGTGAAAGAATGGAACAAAAACAATGCCAAAGTCATGAGTTGGATTGTGAGTTCTGTTAAAAACCATATATTGGACTGAATCTAAGAGCATATACAACAGCCATGGAGATGTGAAATTACTTGAAGAAAGTTTATCACCAGGAAAATGATGCACGAAAATTCCAACTCAGTTATAAGATTGGAGTGTATTCTCATAAGGACAAGAGTATTCAACAATATTACTCTTGTTTTATGAATTTGTGGTTGGAATACAATTCAATGGTTTATTCCAAAATTCTAGCAACAGCTCTTTCTGTTGTTCAAGAACTACAAGAGAAAACTATGTGTGACCAGTTCTTGATTAAGTTGGGAAAAGAATACGAGCATGTACTTCCGTCTCCATCACTTGATGTTTGTTTTCAGGAGTTGCTACGAGAAGAACAATGCATGCAATCCCAATCAATTCTTGAACAAAACCGTCCAGCCCCGTCGGAAATGGCATTTTCTGATCAAGGTAATCAGCGAACTCGTGATGCTAAATTTTTTGAGTGTTATCATGCCATGGATATGGACATTATGCTCGAGACTACAAGAAAAAATTCTGCACTTATTGCAAGAAGGGCAACCACGTCATCAGTGAGTGTCGTCGTAGACCACAAAATTGAAATAAGGAGAAAGCATACCAGGCTTCTGAATCTACAAATTCTTATACACCAATTGCTCATCTTCAATGGGGTTTTCAGGTAATTGTTCACCTAAATCTAGTCATTGGTAAATTGACTCAGGAGCATCCAATCACAGGACTTGGTCTCCTAAAAAATTTCAATTCTTTATCACAATACTCTGGGTCGAATAAAATTCATAAAACTGATGGTAACCGACTCTCAATTTTTGCAATTGGTGATGTGAAATCAGGTTCCCGAAGTATTAAAGATGTTTATCTTGTTCCTCATTCATCTACTAATTTGCTTTCTGTTGGCCAATTTGTTGACAGTTGTAGCGTTATGTTTTCTCCTTCTGGTTGTGTAATTCAGGACAGGGAATCAGGGCAGATGATCGCGAGGGGAAATAAAGAGTGGTCGATAATTTTATGTGCCTTTCCAGCAATCACCTACTTCTTATGATTTTTTGTCTTTTCATAGATGTAATTTATCTGATTTGTGGATACTATGGCATTGTAGACTAGGCCATCCACATAATGAGAAGTTATTAGCTATGTTTTGCAAGGGTTTAATTCCAAATAAAGAAAAAAATTCATATCATAACAGCCTTAATAATTGTACCAGTTGTTCTTTTAAAAGTAAAATTCTTCCATTCCCAATTAGTGCTCGTGTTTCTTCAAGACCATTTGAGCTGATTCATTCAGATGTATGGGGGCCTGCACCTATAATTTCTTCATCAAGATATTGGTACTTTGTTACCTTTATTCATGACTAGAGCAAATTTACATGGGCCTATTTATTACATACAAAATCTGAGGTGTTTACAGTTTTTAAATATTTTGTTTCCATTATTAATACTCAGTTCAAACTCAAGTTAAAGTCATTTTAATTCATGTTCGATGGGGTCAGTGTTCAGTGTAGATAGGATCGACTGTCACCTGTCTTTAGCTACTCAGATGTTTCAGTTCGCTAAGCCATTTTCCGGGGGTTGGTGCAATCATTGATCGAGCTGCTAATGCTCCCTGGGCACGTAGCGCTACTCTAAAAGCACTAACCTACATGTATACCTTGCTTTGGTTTAGACTACTATCATATTAACTTTTCTGCACCAATCCTTCTTTACTACTACACAACTCCATTTACTAAATTCTATCCTTTCATTCTAATTCAACAATTTAGGACAACTTAAGACAAAGAAAAGGGAAGTCTTCACCTCTCGCCCAACCTCGGATTGATTGTTGGTGAGAAATGTAACCAACGTTTATTGGAAAAAGCAACCCGGGACTAGTGGTTCAAAAGCGGATCTTGAGATGCAATGATCAATCTTAGAATGTCTTGACTTGCTAAAGATTGGAATGAAATGGATAAGGAAGAATTTCAACATCTCCTTTTAGCTAATGGCACTGAATTTCAAAAATCATGCCCCAATACTCCTCAACAAAATGGAGTGGTTGAGCGCAAGCATAAACACATACTTGACACTGTTCGGGACTTCTTTTTGAGACCTCTGTTCTTTGTACTTTTTGGGATGAAGCAATAAGAACTGCATTTTTTTTTATTAATCGCCAAATAGCTAAAACTATTCATGATCAGACTCCTTATTTAAGTTATTTGGGAAACATCCAAACTATGATAGCTTGCATACTTTTGCCTTTGTTTTGTCCATCTTCCTCTTCATGAGCACACCAAACTTACAGCTCAATCTGCTCATTGCATCTTTCTTGGGTACGCTACTGATCAAAAAGGTTTTCACTGCTATGATCCTCTTGCTAAAAGAATTCGCATATCTAGAAATGTCATATTTCTGGAAAAAGATTTTTTTTTATCATAATGAATCATCTCTTTCTCCAGCTGTATCTAGTTCCATTTTACATTTGTTTTCAAATTCTGTAGATTCAGATTCATCATCCTTTGTTTGATATAAACCAGATCATGTTTATCAACGAAGCAAATCCTGCTCTTATTCCACCTCTAGCTGATACATCGAATGTTTTGGTTCCAGTCCAACTTGAAGATGAAAAGTCATCTCCTTCCACTCAAATTGAGCCTCCAGAAGTTTGCAGATCTTCCAGAATATCACGTCCCCCTGAACACTATGGCTTTTTTCACTCAAGTCAAATCAATTTGTATACCTACATCTTATAAACAAGCTGCTGAACAGGAATGTTGGTAAATGACAATGAATGATGAGTTGATTGCCTTGGCAGAATATGATACTTGGGACATTATTCCTTGCCCTAAAGGGATCACCCCCACTGGGTGTAAATGGGTCTATACAGTGAAGATGAAAGTGGATGGTTCTTTAGACCAATCGAAGGCACGTCTTGTTGCCTTGGGAAAAAAACAAGAGAATGGAATTGACTACAATGAAACATTTTCTTTGGTTGCTAAAGTGACCAGTGTGCAATTACTTATTGCTCTTGCCGCCTCAAACATGTCACCTATATATCAAAATGGATGTGAAGAATGCTTTTCTTCACAGAGATCTTCATGAGACTGTATATGAAACTGCCACCAGGTTTGGAGGTGCCAAACACATCCTATGTTTGTCGTTTAAAGAGGTCCTTGTATGGGCTGAAGCAAGCACCTAGAGAATGGTTTTCTAAACTGCGTACAACTATTGTTCGTACCAGTTGTCACCAAAGTCAGTATGATGCTTCTTTGTTTCTACATCATTCTTCTAAAGGGGTAACTATTGCCCTTGTTTATGTTGATATTTTAGTAACAGAAAGTGATCATAATGGCATTAATCAATTGCAAACAGATTTGAAGAGAATGTTTCACATGAAAGATCTTGGTCATCTTGCTTATTTTCTTGGGTTGGAGATTCATACTACTCAAAAAGGACTATTTGTAAATCAACACAAGTATTTACAAGATTTGGTAAAACTTTGTGGAATTAGGGCATCCAAAAAGGCTGACAACTATGGAGGATAACTTGAAGCTTAAAAAGGAGGGCAAGTTGCTTCCAAATCCAACTCACTATCGTAAACTAGTATAGTTTAATCTACCTTACTATTACACAGCCTAATATCTCATATGCAGTCAACTTGGTAAGTCAATTCATGACCAACCCTCGACATCTTCGCACGGCTGCTGTGAATAGAATTATTAAACATCTTCAAAAAAACCCGGATCAAGGTCTATTTATTCCCACAAATTCGCCATTAACATTATCTGCTTATGCTGATGCTGATTGGGCTGGATGCCTAAATACACGCAAATCAACAAGAAGGTGCGTTTTCTTAGGCAACTCCTTGATCTCATGGAAATGTAAGAAGCAAGATCATGTATCCAAATCTTCAACTGAAGCTGAATACAGGGATGTCTTCAGCATGATCAGAAGTTACATGGATTCTTGGATTGTTAGGGGAACTTGGATTTTCTCAACAAGTTTTTCATGGGAACAAAGCATATTGGGGTTGATTGCCATTATGTATTCGTGACATTTACAACCGTCAATTGATTTCAATCCTTTTTGTCCCTTCCGATTTTCAATTTGCCGATATATTCACCAAAGCTCTCTCAAGCGATAGGCATCATGTACATTTGATTCACTCAGTGGTGGAGTTTGTTGGTTCCGTTACCGGTTGAACGAAGATTACACACCCAATTGCAACGAAGATTACACACCCAATTGCTTGTTATTCTATTGAGGATTGTGACGAGTGGAACGCTCTTCCTTTGATGAAGGGTAGTGGTTCTTCGAGACCTGGCATTCTCCCAGTTTACTTCATCGTCATAAGTCAGAAATCCATCCTCCAGATTCAGCAACTCAAAGTACCTTTCTGCTTTATCCTATTCTACTTCATAGTTAAGAACAAAACAAAAAGGTACTGCTGAACCTGGAGGATGGATTTCTGACTTATGACGATGAAGTAAACAAGGAGAATGCCAGGTCTCGAAGAACCACTACCCTTCATCAAAGGAAGAGCGTTCCACTCGTCACAATCCTCGGTAGAATAACAAAGTAGAGTAGGAGATTGCCAAGTCTCGAAGAACCACTCCACTCAATCAAAGGAAGAGTGTTCCTCTTTTCACAATCCTCAGCAGAATAATAAGCAGTTGGGCGTGTAATCTTCGTTGATCCTGTTACGCAACCAACAAAATCTCCCACGGAGTGAATCAAATGCACACGATCAAACATACGAGTTTAAGTAGTTGCACCATTCAGCAGTAGCATGGCCTTATCAATGGGATAAGTATCAAGCAGCAAATGCATTTCTTGCAGAACTTGCAGAAACTCTTTTAGGGAAAACTCACATTGCTCTTTAGCTTTCTGAACAAGGTCAAAAAGACGAGCTACAGTTAATTGGCTCTTAGTAGTTGGGCTCTTCAACAGTAGAGCAGCTCCTCCCTTCGAATTGGAGGTCGACTCCATGGGAAGGAGGAACAGCACCTTCGAGGTATAATCCTTCGAAATGACAACACCGACCAATGAAGGAGACCTTTGATTCGCTTTGCAAACGCACCTGAATCGGAAATTTTCTCCATGGGATTGAATCAAACTAATCAACTCTCTCGCTCTCTCTATGTTGCGCAATCTCTATCTTTCTAATCAATTCTATTTCTTTCCAACTTTTGTCACCAGAAATATTGTAATTTGAGCAAAATATAAGGGTAAATTCGAAACCTGTTGATACTCTTAATTACTACAACAATATCAATTTGGTTAAAATATACTTTGTACATTCTTGTGGTGGGCATGGAGCATTAAGCACTTGATCCAAACCAAAGTTTTTCTATTCACCTATTTCGAAGGAAATGAACTAAGAAGGAACAATCGTTTCATCAACAGACGAAAAATGGCATAGACAATTAAAAAGAAGAGCCAAATGCCAGAGGATCAAAGAGGGTTGAACCTTAGTCAATAGTTTCTAACTAGATTTAAAAGTTATATACAATCTAAATGTGAAGACAGAGTTCAGCAGAAATGGGATGAGAAATAGAGAGAACCATAAATGATAGAGACATATCTAAGGAGAGAAACAATCACTCTAAATGTGATTTAATGCATTCAAAGGCTGCCTTGACATTACAGGACCAAGGACTTGTGTATTTATAGAACACATTATATGTAACACATGAATAAAACATTAGGAGTGACAAGCTTACCAAATGCCAGTCTTTTTTTAAAGGTTTTTCTCATCTGACTGTATTTCTCGGCCATCGAAAATATGCTTCCAGAAGCATCAAACTGAGGAGTACTCTTCTTTTCAAGTACAGAAGATGATTTGCTCGAAGACTCATGTTGGCTGTAGCCACCAACCAAGTATGGCCTGTTCTCCACATATAAGCGCTTCAATGATATAGCACCAAGGGCTTCAGGTTGTTTTCTTCCTCTTCTACCAAAATAGTTATAAGGCTCTACACAGATGAGCAAAGAAGTAGAAACAAAATCAACATTCAGTAGCAATACAATTACATTAGAGGCCACAAAACTGCATAACAAAGCAAAGCAGCATCCATTATCTAAAGCCTGGTAGCACTTGCATATATGCTTCCAGCAAAAGCAGAATTTAAGAGAACACAGTGAGATAAAAAAAAAAGAATGAAAATTGAATCAAAGGGATTTTTAGAACTTGTCCAAGCACCTCCTTTTTTTGCTAAATTTGGTGCATAAAATAGTTCAACACCAATTACAGGTGCATAGGAGCATTCCCAAGATCTTAACAAATGAAAAAATTCACTGAAAAGAAACAAAAATGATACAACAAGAAATTCATGTAGGCTGCCACCAATAAGCAACAACACTATTGCGGTACTGGTTAACAATAATAAATTCAAATCAAGATCCCAGCAAAGCAACTTTGAAACTGCTGGCATAAAAAGACAACACAGACAGCTCATTGTCACGCCCCGCTAAACGCTATCATTTTCCATGAGCAGAACTGTGTTTGACAGCAAGTCAGCAACAATTTAGCAGGACTATTTGACCCATTTAAGATGAGACTAAAGAAGAACACCTAACCAGAAACATATGCCAGAAGAACAGCAAATCTAGCTAGCAACCGGAATGGAAACTAACACAACCAAAATCAACATCACCATCAGAACAGACAAGAAGAGACCCTTTAGATACAACAGTTTTAGTGCTCATCGATATGGCGAAGAAACAATTCTCAAGCTAAGAAACAAATCGGCTACATCAATTAAAAGTTAAGATCAAAGATCATAAGCAACCTAACAATAGAAGGAACAACATCAAAAACCAAAATATAAAGAAGAACTCAGCTCCTAAATATAATGCAAATAAAATCAACTCTAATCCTCAAAAAGCCCTAGTGGAGCCCATAAGGACCCCATTAAAAGATAACCAGCTAATAGAGAAAAACAGAGGACTCAGGGAAAATCTGAGGAACAGAATTTCAAAAAAGAAGGCAGAAGAAATAGGATACACTGATACAACTAAATCAGGCAGAAAAGATCCTTAGCAACCCCAAAATTAGGTTAAGCACCATTAGGATGCATCCCTAGTATATGATTTCCAGCGAGGAAAGAAGAAAGAACTCCAAGGAAATCTCCCAGAGATAGATGAAAAAACAGACCACAAAGACCCCCAGCAAAGAAGATAAAAAAGGAATCTGATAAAGAGCAAATCACGAGAAACAAACAAAATCAAGGTCACCGGGAAGAACCTCTAGGAGCTCATCCCTAGAAAAATATGACCAATCAGCATAACTGCACACTGATCAAAACAGCCGAAATCAGAGAAACTGAGATAGGAGACCACAAACAATGTCATGAAGTTCAACGGAATTATAAAAAACAACCACACCAGCAGATCTTATCTGGCAACTAGCTCCTATGCACAAACCATGTAAAGGAAAATAAGGAGGAAAAAAGATGAAATAAATTCCGAAAGCTGGAGAATATATACATGAAGAGAGAAATTTAAAATAATAATCAAAAGATCCCGGCAGCCTAAAGCATACCTAGATTGAGAGGGACATGATAACTCAAAGCCCAACACAACAACAGAAGAGACACACATCATGGCAGTGGACATAAAGACCAGGGTAGCCCATACCCTTTAAGCTCATCCTCCTCTGCCCAGTAAAACCACATCCAAGTAGACTATGGCTGACAGAGAAAGTTTCAGAAATTGAGAAACTAAACAAGCCAACAAAAGAGTGGGTAAGGCACCAGAAGGCTTAATTATCCATTTAACTATCCAAAGTATTCAGGAAGCCAAAGAAGAAGAGACCAATACGATCTGCATCACAGGAACACCTCTGATTAACCCAATCTGCACACCCCCAGGAGCAACCCAAAACTTTAAATCTAGCATACAAAACCCTGAAAAAATAGTGAAAGACCTAACCCAAGATCGAGAACACAGATCCTCTGCAAGAAAGAAAGTATCACGACCTGCACTGCCAAAAGTTGGATCTGAAAGGTTTATTGAGTTTACCCGCAACAGAGGCTACCAAAACACCCCAATAAAACTCGAGCAAAATTAAGTGGATGTATAGGTGGCCCCTTACAGAGGTAAATGAAAGAGATTTGAAGACTGGAGGCAAGGGGGCGATGCAAGCAGAGGCAAGATATGAAAAGAGGGGGTTTCTTAGAGAGGAGGAGCTTCTCGCTCCACCCTGCTTGGAGACCTCCAATATCTTCCCTTTGTCCAAACACCTTTACAAGGCAATTCACAATAGTTCCACCTGTGATTTGGTATCTAAAGATGGAAATGTTGAATCCCTTGGACGGCATGAAAGTTGCTATTATTATTGCAATGCACCAACCGCAAAAATCAACAGGAAACAATGAAAAAAATTTTTTCTCTTATTTCATGGTCTCCCCTTCTTTTCCTTTTTCGCTTATTTTTCTAGGCAATCTCAAGACAAATAAGTCAAATCTTTCCTAAATCAGACGAGCTTGATATGTATCGTAAAGAAGTAACACTGAACCTGGCCAAACAGTAGACGTTAACTTTTTACAGAAAGATTTAAGTACCAAATAAATAAATATTTTTTAAAAAAATCTGAGTGTTGCCTCAAACGGACAAGGTGCTATACATTAGAATTTTAAAACAATAACAAAGACATCTACCCTGATTCTCAACGGTTGAAAACAAAATAAATCCAGATACAGCAAGCTATTGGCTAGCATAACAGGGCATAAATTCAGTCCCTGCACAACCATTTCAATGTTATCATGATAATCATACACTGAAACAACCACATTGACATGAACATCACCACCTCTCAATATATGGCTAATGGCTGTAGCGCTTCCCCAAACCCAAAGGAGACCCCCCTCAACCAATAACAGCATCATCCTTGAACTAGTATCATAATTCTTGGATGAAAACATACGTGTGAGCACATGGAGGCTATCCATTCAACTATCATATAATAAAAGGAATACAGGATAATGGAAACACTGACCAGTGCGAGCACAGCCAGAAGGATTAAGTGGAGGAGCGTAGTCCAAATATTGAGAAGCAGTTCGACCAATCCGATCATCAACAGTCAAACGCTGATTAGATGGTGGCCTGTGCCTTTTGCAGAACGATAGCAAACGAATGCACTGGTTCTCCTCATCCTCATCTAAAGGAATTGGGTGCAGTCTGTCCTCATCCTCAAGCTATGTTGACATATGAACAGTAATATACAAAAGCAAACACGGTCTTTTCAAAAATTTGTTGATTGATACAACTAGAACAATTAATTAAATGGAAATCTGTATAAACAATAAAAGCAAATACTGAATTCATGTCCATATGAATAAATGCACCGAGCTTAATTATAAGAAAAGATACCTCAACGCAAAATCCAGATAAGCGAGCACAGAGAGGATGATATGCTACATAACAAGTATTGTTTGAGCACTGAAATTACCAAGACTATTAATCAGTACATAGTACATTAAAAAAATCGAGATTTACAGCCCAATGATAGAGGAGAAAGCAATGCAAGTACGTGATAAGGAAGACTGGCAGTATGAAACTACAGAAAATTTCTGAATTTTTTGTAGGGGCTATTATGAGCTTCTCTCTCTGGTTGATGGGGCAGCATTTGTTGAAGAAATGTGTAGATTCACCAACTTGTACAGTGACAAGAGATAGACAGAGATTCAGAATGAAAAGAACCATTCTAAGGTGTTGGCGAAACTAAATATTGCTGGCTAAATTTGAGTGTACAGAAAAGCATAATATTCATTAATTGCCATAGTTATTGTCTTACGAAGATCAAAGGCATGTTGTCAAACATAACTAAAGGAGTATAAGTTCATTCTGAATTAAAGTTATGGAACAGAATCAACAAACAATTTGGTTGTGCGGAAATTGCAGCCTAAGGTTCTAAAAGGACCAAAGAATGCCTTGAAATTGACATTTAACAGGAGAAAAAAATTTATGAAGCTAAGGATAACAATCTAAGGAAAGGTATTCTTGAATAATAATGAAGATTAAATTAAGCAGTAAAAGCTTGCCTGGATACAAGCTCCATATGAAACCCCACATATGCTACATAAAAGCTTCCAGCGGTCCTACATAGAAATGATACAGACGGATAAAAACAAAAATAAATAGCATACATAAGCTTTACAAGGCATAGAACAAATTGAGAATTAGCAAATCTCATTTTCTTTTCCTTAATGTTATCCTCCTTTTCTTGTTCTTTGTGTTTGCTTGATAAGCAAATGAAACTCTTCAAAGTAGCAAAATAAATTGCAAAATGAGTAACACATATCACAAGAGAGATACCTTATTAATTCTACTGAGGCCATCAATAGGTTCCATTCTTTTGACATCAGATAAGCAAGTTTCTGAAGAGATAAAGAAAAATTAACAAAACTGTATATATGATATTAACAACCAGAACCTCAGAAATCAACATTCCTGGAATCCATATGGCACATGCAAGATGAGCCCAGCGGCCATCTGTTGTAGGCTTCATAACACCTCCTAAAAAGAGGATAAATTACAGATTAATTTAGTTCATGCATTGACAAAAGATACTTATTAACTTTAAAAGAGAAACCTCTAACAATTAACTTAAGCACAATGCTGAAGTACCTATAACAGGACAAAGGCAGCAGGGTGGGGGATATTCAGGTGCCCCTGGACGACATAAATTGCAGAGCCAGAGTACCCCACCAACAGGCTCAACTTCTCCATAGCACCTAGCATGAACCTGAGCAACCAATAAGATTAATAAAACAGACTGTTACAAATAATTTGATGCATTATAGGGACCATAAAAAATTATTCCAGAAATCATTTGATGAATATTAAAAACACATAAATTTCTAAAGTTTTCCTTGGTGAAGGCCTTGGGTTGGGAGAAATCTAAATTTATTGCAGTACGATTTCAACTTTTATGCTCATGTTCCAGGTACTTCATTCCTTCAATTTTCAAAATTCTTTTGTAGGCAAGCTTCTGCACGAGATCAAGAATATTGTGTTATCTCCTTGATTTTCAAGAGAATAGATATAACTTTTGGCAGAGCTCCCTTTCCACACTCTTGCTCCAGAATTCTATGTTACAAGTAAATCCAATAAGTTACATTCAGAGAGTGTCTTGCATTGTCCAGAAAAGTGAGACTGAGGATTAAGCAGTTTAGGTGTACTATTGGACTAAGAGCTTGTGCATCAAGTTTTTGAAGAGCTCAGTACTACTAGATTACAAGGATTTCATGGAGAGAAAGCACCATGCTTTTGTAATCTTGAGTCAGTTCTCAACCATCTGGTTGTTTATGGATATGTACCGCTAGAATTTCCAAAACAATATTTTCATACCCTAATGATTCTCTTTTTTTCCCTTTTCTGCATATATTGGGTGTACCACAGCTGGTAGCTTTGGAACAATGATTTATATCCTCCACATAATCAAAGCCAAGCCTTATAATTCAGTGATATGGAACTCTTTTTGACTTTTTTTGTATCATCATTAATGAATTCTCCCTTCCTCGTTTAAAAACAAACAATAGTTCTTATCAAATAATGAATCAGTAGTTAGTGAGGTCAACCGCATAAACAGCAATCATAGGTCACACTTAGGGAGGAAAAGAAACGAAATTTCATACTATCATACTTCAAAAAAAAAAAAAACAAACAATAATTTTTTCAAAAAGTAAGACTGAATGAACTTACCATCATTCTGCATTTGTCGCACTGCAGAAACAGATTATTCTCATACTCCTGAAAGGAAAAGATTAAGATATCTATATCTGTAAATTTAAAATTTTAGAAACATAATATGGTAAAATAGACAGCACAATCAGGACTTATCACTGCATGAATTAGCACACCTACGGCCCTAGACCATAACATGTGTATGCGCATACGTGCACACATACATATGTATGCATGTCTGTATGTCTGTGTGTCTCTATGTGTAAATATATGTATAATATATACATATATATACAGAGACGGAGAGACAGAGGGACTTCTTTTTATATGCAATTCTATGTAAATTTTTCCTAGTTTTGGAGGTCATGTAAAAGAAAACAATTGCAGTTGGACATGGGAGTATCCGGAATTAGCTTGCTTAAGAACCTTTTCTTAATAAGGTCCCGTTTGTTTCAACTTACTTTTTAGAGACTCTAGATATTAATACTATTCCCTCGGTTCCAACAAAGAGCTGCATTTGGAAAAAAAATTATTCCAAAAAAGAGTTATATTTGAAATTTTACTTTGTTATTTTGCTATAAATTAAAAAACTTTCAATTGCAAACTTCTAAATCTCGTCATAACTTAAAGATTCATAACAAATTTCATGAGAAAAACTTATTATTTGTACATTTAATTCTTAGTCAAAGATATAAAATTAATAGTCGTCAAAAGTCTAAATGTTGCTCTTTTTGTGGAATGGAGGGAGTATTAGAGTCCAGAAACTCCAAAAATATAAGCTGAACATACAGGGCCTATAAATACTGATACAAATAATAACATTAATAATGAACAAGATTCATCCTTTTCAAACTAGTGAAAAACAATTCAAAATTCAAAGAAGTGCAGCTCTTTGATCACTACATAGAAGAAGAGATAGCCACCCCAAACTCCAAAAGCCTCCAAGTAGAAACCCAATGGGATCCAGAAAATTAACCACATCCATCACAACATAAAACGGATAACAAAACACGATGTAGAGATAAAAGATGATTACACAAATAGTCTACCTCATCCATATGGCAAACGTTGCACTTGTCAAGGTCCTTCCATTTAACATGAACAGGTCTGTAACCATCCGGCTGGTCTTGATACCTATTGGTCATCAACTTGGAGAATTTTGAGAGCAGTATTGAACTCGATGACACCTGGAAATTCCATGACAAGGAATCAGGCTCAGAAAACAAAATACAGACACCCACACGCACACACACATACATATATATGTATATATAAACACATAAATATATATATATATACACACACATATATATACATAAACACACATTTTAATATAGCCTGTACTAAATCATTTTAATTTTTGCAATGTTTACGTATAAATAGAGCATTCAAATACATGAAGGTGTGCAAATTTTCATAACTTTTGGTGATGTGCAAAGTAGTTTTATAACTACATACAATTATAAGAGAATTAATTCTTGGAAAGTTGCTCAACCTGCATGATTATAAGAACCATGATACACATCATAAAAACTTGTGAAAATTTGCACACTTGTTTATTTTTCAATGTTGTTTTCATCCATATGTTTGGATTTTTCAAAAAATAATTGCAAAATATAAAATAATTAACTACAGCCCAAATTTTAAAAATAGGCTACAGCCTATTTCCCATTTTCCCATATATATATATACACATAGATACACACATACATACATACTACACACACACACACATATTTATATATTAGAATTAGATGTAAAAACCTGCTTTATTAAAAATACCATGAATGATATTTATCAAAAGTAGAAGTCATGAGTGTTGCAGATAATTAAATAAAACCACTCTAATCAAAACATATAGATCATTAATTAATATGGGAAATTAACAAAGAAAATTGTGAATGATGATATTGATCATTGTACTGTAACTCCAAGTTAATTCCCTGTTAAAGAAAATAATGAATGAAATATAACTAAACAGGACTGGAATAAGATGTCATAAGAAAAAGTCAAAAACAATGCATATCCATCAGCATGTTGGATCATGAACTCATGACCTCCAGTTCGCTGAGATGAGCAACTCCTGAAAACAAGGTTGGCTGAATAATAATCCATCTATTCCGGATAGAATGTCATGATCAACGTGGCAAATGATTTATGCAAAGGACATGTTGACCAATTGAACTTTAACTTATGTAATAATGTTGTAAACCACTTGTATTACTACTAATCCAAACCTAGGTAACTGCGGTGCACTAGAGTAAGAGTTAACTTGATTCTAAGACATCCATAGTAATTTGATTTGACACACACACACACATATATATATGCCTCTAGCAACACTAAGACAAAAATAATGGAAACGATGACAATTGGATCTCAAAATTTTATTAGATCCGATTTATGAGACTTGCAACGTCCTGTAGTAATGGATGCATAAAATTTCCAACTTGCATAGAGTAAGCATATATTACATCAGTTGTTCAAAATTACTATGGGGACAGAAACCTGATATACCTGTATATTTTTTGAGATTTCAGGATGAGAAAAACCAAACATGTCAGGACCAGATTTGATCAATTTTTTGTATCCGCCAAAAGCTTTTAAAGCATCAGAACCAGAAGATTGCATCTTCCTTATTTTCCTATAAATTTTATCCCAGCAGGAAGATGAAGTTGATCCTTCAAACTGCCAAAGAAAAAAAGTAAACCATCTCAAGATGATGCCATATTAGCCAATGCAATACCTAGTATATGGTGATTGAAAGAGCGTCCAAGAACTGAGGGATATAAAACTTTCCACAACTTTCTGTGACATATAGCATGATTTTTATAACCATTTAAATCAGAGTCTTTTAAAGCCAAAACTATCAACTTTGCATGGATGTTAGAACCATGTAAATATATTAGTAAAATTGTGCACATCCCACTATTTTTTTATGCTCTTTGCATCAATACAGTTAGAACTTCTTCTAATTTCTCCTAAATATAAGGATATGTATACATAGAAGTGATGTGTTTACAATTTCGAAATGAGCTATAGCTCAGTTGTCTAAAATAATGTACACATACGCGCAATATACGTGTAATAGATGTTGAAGCTACAACACGCTCAAAAGAAAATTTAGTAAAAACAACTCATGGTAGATTTCTGTTTAATGATTTTCTCGTATTAAAATGACTGACTGGAATGCTGCAGACATCAATAGTTTTACTTAAACCAGTAAAGGTATCCAAATTCATATGTATATATAGATGCTTCTTTATTCCGCATCCCACCCCCCACCCACCAAAAAAAAAAAGGGAGAGAGAGAGAGAGAGAGAGAAAGAAAGCATATATTGATGCTTCTATACAGATGTCCATGTATTTTATGTACATGTGTAAACACACATACATGTATTATTAAGTTAATATACCAGCCTGATTGGAGTGAGTAATTAGGAGTTAATTGGTAACTATTTTGGAATTTAATTTAGAAACATATTTCATGTGATTAACTATCTGTTACTATATTAGCTCACATTATTAGTAAGATATTCCAGAATAGGATAATTACTAGGAGCTGTTATTTAATTATGGTAGAAAGTAGATTATTATTAGGTCTTCGTTCAGGTATATATGATTAGGCCATAAGGGTTTTAACTCCTATACAAGTTAGTATAACCCTTATTATTTATCAGATTGAGATATTATTAAATTTCAGCTTGAGTATTATGAGTTGTGTTTTTGAGGCTTGAGACTTAATTTATCCCTTCAACCCCTTTGTCCTACATTACAGCCACACCTGAATCCCCTTTTTTGATGCTCTAACTGATCAAAAATTCTTACATCACATGCTATGG
Organism: Centella asiatica; assembly: GCA_014636745.2. Taxonomy (NCBI): domain Eukaryota; kingdom Viridiplantae; phylum Streptophyta; class Magnoliopsida; order Apiales; family Apiaceae; genus Centella; species Centella asiatica. The sequence continues at coordinate 16,260,004 of CM025786.1, forward strand.
TAATATGTGAAGTCGAAATAGAATGGTGAAAAAGGATATGTAGAGACCATTTGTGTAAATACACAACAATATTGACAAAACTATTGTATAACTTGTTTAGCACATATCTATGGTACATGAACTTGGGAACCAAGAAGAGTGTCTCGACGCAGGAATCTGGACCATTATTATAAGAACATTTTTCCTACTTTAAATCATTTTGGAGTATCAAGTACCCACACCCATATCCTGTGTTATAATTGTACAAAAACAGATACTTGCACAAAATATGTGGTCCATGTAAAACAGGGAACGATTTGTGCATGTGTTTAACACAAATATAGTGATTATTAGTTAAACTGTTAGGTGCCATAAGAATCTAAGGTGCAGTATTCATTTCCTGAGAACTGAAATAATTTTACATATTGGCGTACCCATTTTTGAACTCAGACAATTAGTTACTTGCATCCAACTAAAAGCATGGCAAGATGAAGAGAGGTTTACTAAATAGCTTCCATAAACTGTGATAAACAAGTTGAGATATATAAGGCTTCCATTAAATGGAATAAAACAAAACACCAAACAGAATGGTGATATCCTTAGTCTCCACCATCATAAAATGAACTACCGTGTAACAATCAACTGAAATAAACAAATGTGATGATTGGGAAAAAGAGATTTAAGTAAAACAATTATAATTTCCACATTAATCTTTACAAGAATATATTCAGATGCAAGAAATTGATAAAAAGCATTGGCACTTTTAGTTCACAACTTTGCATTAGAGATACCTGCTCTCCGTTGTCAGATGTAACTCTAAACAAAGGCATGCCAATTGAATCGGCACTTTTTAGCACCTCCATCGTATAAAAGGTATATACACTCGGATCTGAAACATTCAATTTAGAAGTTAAGAGAGCTAATTATGAAGCCAATATACTTGAGTATTAGAAACATACAGAAGTTCTAGAAGAGAATGAACCACCTGATACTGAAGGAAACTTTCTAACGGCAATGTATCCTTCAGGACAGATATATTTTCCATCATAGAAACAATCTGAATCATTGACAATATTTCCTACAAGAGATATGGTGTATCCATGAGCACTAAATTGGAAAGCTAACACAGACAGAGAATGAACAATCTTGGTAAAAATTTAATACAGAATACGGTTACCAAACACATTTGTTTCATTTATGATGTTATCAAGTTAATTATAGCAGATAGGATGTTACTTAAAGCAGTTATGCTACTAAATGGCTCTGAGAACAAGTCCACACTGACTGCTTTCAAGAACTGTGCCAAGCATAAAGAAGAATGAACTCAATGTTGTTTTACTGCTTTAAGATTTTCAGGATGGCTTACCAAGGCTCTTTACTTGTAAATCCTCAATTTCAAAAGGGCAACTCTTAAGGCCCTCCATGTTTCTATTCATTTCTTCATCCCTAGCAGCCTCCTCCCATGATTCAGCACTGCTCAGTTCCTGCTCATCAGTTCTGTCATTATCCCCTTTGTTCCTTTTACGCAGCCAAAGCATTCTTTTTGGAAGTTTTTGTTTGTTAAGATACCTGATGAAAAGAATTAGTACCTTTACTCTTTATTTTGTTCATTAACATGCTGAAGTAGAAAAGCTAAGAGTACGGTATTACCAAAAATTTATTTTGAGCCTTATTGCTAGGACTATAAATAGAAAGGACTGTAATAGCAACAATGCAATAGATTCTACAAAGAAAATTTTTCTACAAAAAAAGAATCCAGAAAAGGAAAGAAAGGAAAGACAAGTAATGAGATAGACAGAAGGTAATTACAATAAAATCAGGACAAATAAACAAATAAAATGAGGCATGAACTATCAAGCTGGTAACACAATGAAAACACCCAACTTTATTTCTCAAATCTGCAGATGCACATTGAAAGTTCTCACCGACTAAAGAAAACAAGCCTCTATGAGTAAAACCTTATTTCTTTTCAGCTTTCCAAGTTTAAAGAAGTTGCCTTAAATGAGTATTAACTATTTCAATATATATACGAAAATGATCAAGTAAACTAATACTCCCACCGTTCCTAAATCAATATATTTCACTTCACACAAATTGGTTTCTAATATCCTATAATAATTCAAAATTGAAGTGATTTTTTTTCCTTTTTATAACTTTGAAGTGAAATATCATGATATACATAAAGATTTCTTTTACATACAAACTTTTATGCTTCCATATTTTTACAAATACGTTTCCCAGATCAAGTTATAGGATTTCAAAATAATACTACATAAAAAAGATGCATCTCCAATTTTGGAACGGAGGGAGTATCACAAACATAGGAAAGTGATACTTTTTCATAGCATAGTGAAAATTCACCACTAAGGCAGTATAGTATATATATCTTTGAGGGTAAGTGCATATACAATATATATATGAGACATGAAAGAACTTAAAATAGCTAACATCTTTGCTTCCTCCAAGCCTCGCGCGAAATCTGCTTTCTTGCACTTCAGATGAAAAGAAGAAAGAAGTCCTTTAAGAAATGGAATAGCTTGTTCCGTCTTAACCCTGAATATTACAAGATGAAAGGATTTTGATACTGTATAGGAAAGAAGCTATGCACATTTTTGTCTCTTAAAGATATAATAATTCGAAACGAATATTACTTCATAAATGTAGTGAATTGCATACCTAGCAAAATCATGGGTACCAAAGAACTGAACCAGAACTGAATTTTCTCCAGAAATCTTCTTCAGTCCTTTACGATCATCCACAACAGATTCGTCCAAAACAATTGCTGGCCACGTCGCATGACCTGCATCAAAACGTATCAATGGAATAGAACATAATAATTAAAAAGAAAGATAGTTGAGCATGACAGGATGTACAATACATCATCAGGATTGACAATATAAATTAATGTATGCAAAGTAAAAAGGAGCACAAGTTTTATTTATGCACATACCACTAAGCTTAGCCCATATGATATCCCCGGGATAAAGCTCATGACTGTCATCCAAACTAGCAGCCATAACAACCATCTCATTAAAATCTAGACTATCTGTATTTGAACTATGAACACTATAACTCAAATTTAAATGCCGGATCTCCTCGGAAGAAACAAAAAATTTTATTCTTTCGTTTGATAGAATAAGATGTTCTTTATCCCCATCATTGTATTTAATCTGCATAACACCGATAAATATCACATACAGGTTCTCATATATGTTGAAATGTAGTGTCTAAGATATAAAAATTTAAATAAGCACCTGCGCACACACACATATATGAGGGTATATCTATACTTGTGTATATACACACACATAAATACAGGGAGAGAGAGACAGAGAAAGAATGAATAATCATTACATGATGACGGCCAGTCTCTGGATAGTACCCCGCAACAGAACCAGAATACCAATCATCATCCAAAGGCCAGTAGACCTGTTCACATAAATTATAAAGTTCAGCAACAACATACTACACTGGAATTATAGCTAAATCTAATAAAATTAAAGTTATGACAACATTTAATAACTTAAATGACCTACCTTGCATTTTAATCCGATTAAACTCTTGGGATCATCCTTATAAGTCAATCTGCATTCACAAAATTTGAAAGAACATAATTAAACATTGACATGAGGGATTCCCAAACTTAGAAGTACAAAATCTGTTTAGCATCTTTAAAGGTGAACTGCAACAGTACTTCATTAAATGTCAAAACTTGCATTGGCAGTTTGCTTCATAGAATGCTCACCAGGATATCAGATTTATAGCCAGAATAGTTAGGAAAGCTAAAAAAAAAGTTCAACATATAATCAGTAAAACAAATTTTCTCTACTGAATAGCTTGCCAATCAGATTATCTCTTCACCCATCAGAATTCATAACCACAAACAGTTGAGCTTCATCCAGGGCACAAACTGCACTTTTCATTGTGAGTCTCAAGTTGAGCTCAAACAGTCAAAAGAGCAATGCACTACATGTATTTGTAAAATGAATATATTTCTTTCATAGGGACAGCAAAAATGAAATCTCGTGAAGAAACACAAGTGACTTACTCTGCCCATTTTTTCCTTGGAACTGAACCGGAATTGGTAGCATTCTCACTCTCAATACCGATTCTCTTCGGCGGTCGTTTAATCTCACTGACAGTATTACCATTGTCGCTTTTCCTCCGGCTGCTTCGTCCTTCTCTAGATGTACATAGACTTAGCAAAACACTCGAATCAACCCCTAAATTATTCAGCTCAGTACTTCGAAACTTCCTCCTTTTCTTCTTCCTTTCATTCTCAGCCTCCTCTCCTTCTTCCTCTTGAACCTCCGACTTCGCAGCCTTCAATTCCACCGCCGCCAACCTATCAAAAAGCGACGGAATCTTGTTTTCCGGCGAACAACGCTTCCGACGACGAGAATAAACGTGCATTATCTGCGACTTATCGGTCCGAATCCGATCATCACACAAATTGGGGGAAAGCTTTCGAGCTTTAACCTTTTTGGACATGGAAGATCCAGCGGCGCTCATGCATGGAGCTGATGCGGAGTAGACATCGCAGAGCGGAACGAGCTTCAATGGAGTTTTGGAGATCTCGGAAGATTCTTCTTCTGCACTCGAGGGAAATGCCATTGTCCCAGTCGATCGATCGAAAGAATAATTCTTTTCGGTGAAATTGCGAAAATTAGGGTTTTAAGGAGTGTAATTTTAGGATTTTGGAGGGAGATGTAGATTTATCGCACCAAATAATATCCGTTTCCCGCCGTGTATGTGTGTGTTTGTTTGTGTGTGAGAGATAGAGAGAGGAGTGAGAAAGAGATTTTCTTTTCTTCTCTCTCTTTTCTACGCTGCTCGAACGTTATTATTGTGCCATCTACATCATAACGAGAGAAGCTATTTTTTTCCTATTTCCTTTTAAAGATAAAATTCAAATATACACATTTGTGTGCCTTTAATTTATTATAAAAAAAATTATTTTAAAGTCATCGAACGAAAGTTTGTTCAGCTAAATAGACTCAACAAACCCTCTGATTCATAATATTAAATTAAGTTAATATGATTATGATAAAAAAAAATATCATAATACATTTATCAAGTGATAATAATTTTATTATTTCACTTTAACAACTTTGTAAATTTAAATATGATCTTATATATTAATTTTATATATATTCTCACTCATATTTAATATATATTTTTATATATTTCATTGTCTATAATAATAACAATAACAATAATTATAAAAATAATAATGATAGTAAATAATCTTGTTATAAAAAATAAGTATATAAAAGGTATAAAGAATTTCAAAACGATAAATATGAATATAATTAGTTACAAGTCAACTTTTACTGTAAATAAATATAAATGAATTTAAATTAAAATAAATATTGTCTAATAAATCTACAAAATTAATTTGTAAAATCTAGGTGTGAAACAAAACGTAGAAATATACAATAAGAAATAAGGGTTAAAATAAATAAGGAAAAATAGGTGAAATTAATTATTATATACAATATAATTTTCATTCCTTTGAAATTTATGTATATTATATTAAAGATTCAAATTTGTATAACTTTTAAAATTTATTAATACAATTTTTTAATCTCATCATCACTTTTTAATAATAGCAGATTTTAAGAAAAATGTACATACACACATATGTATAGAAATTATAATATTTAATGATGATATATAATAGTTAGAATTGTTTATATTTGAAATTGTTTGTATCCTCCGACAGTGTAAACTGCTCATTAGTGGACAATAGACATACTAGTGAATTTATCATCTGACGGTGTAAAATATACATTAGTGGATAATTAGATGATAAATTATAAATTAGTCAATCAAATAATGATTTTGTTCCTCAGTGAATAAAATGTTCATTAGAGGATATTTTGTAATAGATAATAATATGGCTGCCATATGATATTCTACAGAATCATGGTTATCGAATGATAAAGTTTTTCATCGGCAGATAAAATTTTTCATCGGTAGATAAAATTGTTCATCGACAGATAATTTGCATCAAAGTATAAATGGTCATCGGTATATAATGACTATCGACAGATAAATGTTCATCTACAGATAAAACTTATTAGCAAATAAAGTCATCAACAAATATAAATTTATCATAAGATATTGAATATCATCATCGATTGGATTCATAATCTAATATAAATCAATTTAGGAAAAAAGTCGATCAAATTCCAATATAGAGTCACATTATGATTGACGAGATTGAGCGGCTAATTTGAATTAAATTGGATTGTCAGAACTAATATATAAATTAAGATTTGGATCATATAGAATAAAGATTACGTAACAAAGACGTTACATAACAGAGATAACATAACAAATAGATTATGTATCAGAGACGTTATGTAACAAAGTTATTTCAATTACCGAAGGCAGATAAAGATATTTTTCAAAAAGGTAACAATGCAGTTGTTCACCTCTGAACAAATTAAAGAAGGAAGTTGTATATATATATATATATGTATGTATATATATATTAGATTACTGAGCATAACAAAAGGGAAAATCAATTCATAAAGATAAGTTGTAATTGATTTACATATAAAGCAGTTGTATTAAATACATAGAGAATTAGACATTAAAAGATATAGAGAAACAAGTTTTAAGAATTTGAGAAGTTAGAATTATTTTATAGGGTTGTAGTTGTTCTTCACAAGTAGAAAAAAATAAGCTGGTTATATACACTAGTGACCTTTTATAATATTTCCTTGATTAATAAAAATTCAGAAGTATTTGTGATATATTGTATTCTTTCAATTCTGCATTTTTCAATACACTATATTCACTGAGTTCACAAAATTCGAAAGAATTTTGTAGTTTGTATTCGACTCCTTTTTTACAAACCATCTACTCCCGGACAATCATTTAGTATCAGAGCAACCTGTTTTAATACATAAACAATGATCTCAAGATGAGACAAAAGGATGAAAATGTTAAAATTCCTATATTAAAAAGGGATGAATACTTTACGTGGAAGAAGATAATGTTCTTACATCTAGAATCTATTGACTGTTGACAACATAACAATCCCAGAAAACTATGTACCAAAGAGCTAGAAGATTTCACAAAAGAAGATAAATATAAAGTTTTGAAAGATATAAAAGTTATAAATATCATCTACAATTTGTTGGATAATGACATGTTCAACAGTTTCATTAATTGTCAAAGTTTCAAGGAGATCTGCAAGACAATCCAAGTTCTCTGTGAAGGAACAGAAGAGGTCAGGGCAAATAAAAGATCACTGCTCATCAACAATGTAAGTACTTTATTGTCAAATGTGGTGAATCTATCACACAACTGTATGATAGATTTAATAGACTTATTAATGATCTGAGACTACATGAGAAAGTTGATGAAAATGAAAACATAAATATAAACTGTATAAGGTCACTTACATAGTCTTGGATGCCAAGACAACTGTTGTCAAAGAAGTTAAAAACATGAGCACCATATCCTTGGAAAAGCCTTATGAGAATTTGAAAACTTATGAGTTTGCAGTGCAACAGATAAGCACGATGGATAATAACTTCAATAAAGAGAATGTTGTTGCACTTACAACTAATACAAAGAAGAAGAAGCTTGATGGGAAAAAAAGTTCTCATTGAGGAATCAGATTTTGAGTTAAAATCTGATGATGAAGCTGAAGATGTAGAGAAAGATGAACTCTGCACAACTAAAGATCTGGATGATGTTGATGAAATCTTAGCATTGATACTTAGAAAATTCAAAAAGCTTAAGTTTGCTAAAAGAAATAATATAGTCAACAGAGCATCTCCAGGAAAAAAAGAAAGTCATTCTGGTAAGGTTGACAGATTTAAATTTAGGTGCTTCAACTGTAATGGTCTTGGACACTTTGCAAGTGAATGCATGAAACCTAAGTCTGAGAATAAGACAAAGGAGCTCAGAGATGCCAATAAAGATGAAAATTATTATAAAAAGAAATATTTTGAACTCCTCAACAATAATAGCAAGGCACTAATCACTGAAAGGTAAAGATTAGGTTGAATCAAATTAAGAAGATGAAAAATATATCAACCTGACACTAATGGCCAAATCCTCTAACAACATAGAAGTTGATAGAAGCCCCAAAACCAATAACGTTATGGTAATTGACTTGATTATATTTTATACTATGTTTTTATCTTATTGTAAAGAAAGTTTGGCAGACGTGTGTAAAGATATATATAATTTGTAAGGAACAATTAAGTGTCTAACAAAAGAAAATGCTAGAATAAAAAACACTAATAAACTCCTAACTAGTAAAAATTACTTCTTAGAGAATGAACTAAATGTTCTAGAACAAGTCAGAAAATAATGCAATAAGGCATAAGATGATCTTGCTTATGCTCTCAAAAGAGAAGAGTATTTAACTATAAAACTGAAAACTGAGCAAGATAAAATCAAAAAGTGGAACCAATCCTTAACCAAGTTTAAAGATTTGATTGGAAAGAAAACATGAAATCTAAATTAGAAATCAAGTTTAGGTTATGATAAAATATGCTGAAAAGAGACTAGTAGATAACTTGTTCCCCGACATTGGAGAAACTAGTGCAAAATTCATTGCTCATGAAATTAAATTTGTTCCATCAATGGATAATCCTAAAACTGAGAATAAGACTTTCACAGCTCCTTTTGTCAATGTAAATAAATCAGTGGATGTCAATAAAATTGTGCTAGGAATGAAAAATAAGAACATAGGTGATAGAACTAAATAATCTCAAGTGTTTGTGGAAGGGGGGGGAGGGGGGGGGGGGGGGGGGGGGGTTGAATACAAACACTCAAAATATTTTGTTTTTTTTTATACTTATAAAAGACTGTTGGAGATAGCTACTATATCAGAAAAACGATAACAAATAATAAGATGAACACACAAGCATTCAAGTTAAAATAATTGTATTTAAACTTGAGGTTTTTCTGAAAATCTGATTTAATCATAAATGTGATTAATCAACTATAAATTCTGTAACGAGTTACAGCTTCTCTGTAAAATTATAGCTTTTATATCACACACACTAGCTTCTTATTATCTTTGAATATTTATCTTAAGATATATTACAGACCTTTTCTCTAGTGACTTTTGTGTTTTTATGTGTTGGTTGATCCGTTGGATTTTTTTTTATGTAATGAGAATTCTTTTGCATATATAGAAGATTAGTGGTTGAACCCACGTGATTAGACGTGCTGTTTTTTTCAACTTAACCGCATGTATGTCACATCATTGTCCTTTAGGAACAGTGTGTCAAACTGCTGTTGTTTTTGTTGCTTCTTTTTCTTCCCCTGATCTGCGTGCATTTAATGATCGAGGTTGTCATTGGACCAACAAACTTCAAGAGATATCTTTCCAGTTCATATCTCTTACTTCTGTAACAAGCTTCATCTATTTGCGTGTAAGACCTGATGACAAGTGTATGCAGTCATAACTATCCACTGACGACAAGCCCTGATATGAACTTGATCAGTGCTTCTGGATCCCCTGATGACAAGTCCTGTCTAAGAACTCGATTAGTGCTTCAAATTTCACTTGATCTATCCAAGTGCTTCTTGATCCCTTAACGTTATGACTCAAGGCATACTCTGATGGCTTCCATGATGTAGTGCTGAGCATTCTCCCTGACGGGTTAGCTTGACACTGTCATACCCTGATGATTTCCCCTGACAGGTTAGCATGTAACTATCATGCCCTGACGCTTTCTCCTTTATGAGTTTGACTTGCCACTGCCATACCTTGACGGGTTGTCCTACCTAGGGGTGGCAATTTTCGACACGACACGATAACCCGACACGAACACAACACGACTTAGAAGGGTTTGAGTTTGTTTATATGGGTTTGGGTCATAAACAGGTCAACCCGTTTAAGACACGACTAAAATAACCGATTGACGGGTCAACACGTCAAAACCCATTTATGACCCATTTAACACGATTATCAAAATAAGAATATTTAAACATTTTATCAAAAGTAATCATGTTATATTTTTATTGTTTCTTTTAAATTAACTAGTTAAGTATACATTATAACTTTGAATTAGACTAAACATCATCAATTAGTTATTGATTAGTATATATGAATTTGTGAATCATATTCACTAAGTATATATTAACTTAGTAAGTCATATATACTTAATATTCTTATTTACCATTCTAAAAGTCTAAACTCACCTTATAACATTAGTTATTGGTTAATATATATGAAGTAATAAGTTTTTCTATATATATATTAAGTTAATATATATGTCAAACATAGAAGATGAGTTTAGACTGTAATTAAAAGTTAAGACGAACTTATATAATTTTTAATGAATAATAACATACTAATATAATAATAACTAATAATTATATATATAACTTATAAATAATATAAATTATTAAATTATTTTTATTGATATTATTTTATATAGATTAACTTACAAAATAATATTTATAACAAATATAAAAATAACTTTATGTTTAAAAAACTTAAGAAAATATATTATTTTGTCAAAACACTTAAAAACCAAAACTAAGTCGTTTAGAGATCATGCTTCCTCGGTTCCTCCCTTACAAACCCTAAAATCTAACCCTCTGTTTTTAGTTTTCCTTTGTTGTCGCAGCCGCACATTTCAAAATCTGAATTTCAAGATCTCACTCACGCTCGTAGCCCTCTCTTCCGTTCTTTCCTTCTACTTTCATCCTTTGCAAACCACCTCTCTGTTCTTTAGCACTCCTTCACAGTTCAAGACGGTGTCTTTTCCCATTGGTTAGTGATTTCTGTTGTTTGATTTTTTAGATTGTAATATTTTTAGTTTTGTTAATGTATAAATTATGGAATCCCAAGAAGCAAGTGTGCAAATATCTTTTGTTGATGAAACGAATGATGTGGTTAAATTGGATGAAGAAGAACTCATAGCACCAAATAATAAGTTTAAAGGAAAACGAACAAGAAAGACAACAAGCCAAGTTTGGAATTTTTTTGATATAATTCCTGCTGATAAGGACAACAAAAAGAGATGCAAATGCAAGAAATGTGGAACCGCGTATCTTGCAGATTCAAAATATGGAATTGGAAATATGAAGCGTCATTTGAAAAATTGCCCAAGGAAAGATTCACGCGATATTGGTCAATTACTTTTATCTAAATCTCGTGGTCCTACAAAATTTGATCATGAAACTTTTAGGGATATGGTAACTGCTGCTATTATAAAGCATGAGCTTCCTTTTCAATTTGTAGAATAGAGTGGGATTAAATCTTTGTTGTTATATCTTAGGGATGATCTGCATATTGTTACTAGAAATACATGTAAGGCTGATTGTTTGAAGATGTTTAAAAAAGAGAAGGATATAATTAAATGTTTGATGGAGTCAACACCTGGTATAATTAGTTTTACTTCGGATTGCTGGTCATCTTTGACCACGGATGGCTATATATGTTTAACTTGTCATTTCATTGACAATGAATGGATATTGCACAAGAAGATTTTGAACTTTGGTTTTATACCACCTTTTCATAATGGAATTGCACTATTTGAAAAAATTCATGCATTTTTGACTGATTGGGGAGTTGATTTAAGAGTCTTTTCACTTACTTTGGATAATGCATCTGCCAATGATGTTTATGTTGGTTTACTAAAAGCTGCATTGGTTGAAAAGAATGGGTTGTTATGTAAAGGTGAACATTTTCACATTCGGTGTTGTGCTCATATTTTAAATTTGGTAGTTCAAGATGGACTAAAAGAGGTTGATAGTTCAGTTATTAAGATTCGTGAAAGTGTCAAGTATGTGAAAGGTTCTCAAGCAAGAAAACAAAATTTTTTGGAATGTATTAGTCATTGCTCTCTTGATGCTAAAAAAGGTTTGAGACAAGATGTCCCTACTAGATGGAATTCTACATATATTATGCTTGAAAGTGCAATGTACTATCGTCGTGCATTTATGCATTTGGAATTGAGTGATTCAAATTACAAGCATTGTCCATCTAGAGATGAGTGGGAAAAAGTTGAGAATATTAGCAAATTTTTGGCATTGTTTTATGATATTTCATCTGTTTTTTGGGCTCAAGATATCCTACTGCAAATCTGTATTTTCCTGCAGTTTTCACTGCTTTGTTGGCTTTGAAGAAGGAATTAGATAGTGAAGTTGAGTATATACGATCAATGGCAGCCAAGATGCATAGAAAGTTTGCTAAATATTGGGCTAATTTTAGTCATATTTTGTCAATAACAGTGATATTGGATCCTAGATACAAGTTGAGTTTTGTTGAATGGTGTTATAATAAGATTTATGGTGATGGTCCTGATGGAGGTGTATCCGAGTGTTTGAAGCTAAAAAATGTTTTATTTTCTCTTTATAATTCGTATGTTAATGTTTTGGGTTCAAGTTCATCTATCCAGACAACATCTTTATCGCATGCCAACTCTTTATCGCTACAAGTTACTTGAGTTCTTTGAAACAAAATGTATTGCAGGTATAAAGTTATAAATAATTGTTTGATTACAAGGTTATTCTTTTACATGGAGATATATATTTGTTGTTAAGATCCTAGATTTTTTTTTTCTTTAGGAATTTGAAAGCTTTGAATGTGAGGAAGCCCTTCCACAGAAATCTCAACTTGAACTTTATTTAGATGAGCCAAAAGTTGATAGGAAAAATAAATTGGATGTATTAGCTGTTGGGTTTCATTGGGTCTAAAACGCAGCGGTGAAATACAATTTAAAATAAAACAAAACGAAACCCAAACCCGAGGATCTATGCGAAACTATTTAATACAGATAGTTTAAGATTTTACCGATTAATTGTGCGAATCTGAAGTTTTGGTGAAGGTGTTGATCGTCTCCAAATCTTTAACGCAATCCAACAGGACAGCGTCTCTATGGTATCCACACGAACACCCGCGAATCGTCTCACAATTCGAACAAGAAAAGTTACAGTACTAGCTGTATGATCTATATCTCTCTTTTCTCTCTATATCTCTGATCTCTAGTCTTTCTCTTGTGAGCAACTAGGATTCTTAGAATACGTAAAAACGTTGGATCGTTAGAGAATAGCTAATATATCATATATATAGCCTTTCATAGAGTAATTCCAAAACATAATCTAATTAGGAGACTTAAAATCCGAATTTTTATATTTATTAGATATATATATATTTAATCAAGTCTCACTTAATTAATATATATATATGTACAAATAAATATATATATATATTCGTATTTCCTTCCAAAGGACTCTATTTTATACAGATTACATATATTAATATATATGTATATAATTTAAAGCCATGATTTAATTAAATCAATCTTATTGATATATTAAAATCATAGACATTTAAATTATATCTCCTTGACGAATGTTCTTTGTGTGTGACCCTGTAGGTTATTATTACGTTGGCAATAATTTTAAATCATATTATAAAATTATAAACAGTGAGCGGCATCTAGTAATACATCACTGTTACCCAAGTAATAATAAAGTCATAGATTCGACGTTACCTTTCGTGACCAATGTTTCAATGTAACTTAATCCTTTTAACCATGATATCTAAGATTAAATTCAAGGCATGGATGTGTCATCCTCTTCATTATTTAATCTCAGTTTTCTTGATCAATGAGTAAACTATATGAAACAAATCTCTATTGTGAAACCATGTAAATTATGTGAAACTATAATTTAAGTGATGTTAATCTAATAGTTTCTTAGTTGACAACTGTTTTCCCAGTGAGATGGCCTAGAACTTGTAGAAGGGGGGTTGAATACAAGTTCTTGCAACTTTCTCGAATTCCTGTTCTTTAAGAAATTAAATTTCTGCGGAATATAAAGAACAAGATCAAAACTTTATAAACAATTGCTTTTATTGATTTAACAATTGATTACAAGTTTTCTAACAATCAAAACAAGCTTTGATCGTCAGCTTCTATTCTGTGTATATATAAAATACAACACTTTCAATTCTCTCTCTCTCTATACACATTTTTTCGCTTCGTATTTCTATTCTGTAATTTATAATTACAGCTTCTAAAACTAAGTTATCAAAAACCTAGCTTCCTAATTCAAATCAAATACAATCTTTCCAATTGAAAGATTTCTAACAAGTTTCCTTGTCAGCTACGTCTTCAACAAAGTCTACGTGTTCATGGAAGACTTTCCTTCTTTGATTTGAACTTCAACTCCATCAGTGATTAAGTCTTCGACTAATCTCCGATAGCTTCTTTAATTAGTCCCTGATCACTTCGAATAATCTCTGATGCTTTACAACGTGTAATCTCTGATGCTTTACTTCGTGTAATCTCTGATGTTTTGGCTTTAGTCTCTGGTGATGTCAGCTTTTAATCTCTGAGGTATTGTTTTAATCTCTGATGACGTCAGCATTAATCTCTGACTCTTTAGTTACAATCCCCGATGACATAAGCTTTAATCCCCGATGACCAATCCTTCAATCTCCGATGAACGAAACATTTTAATCTCCGATGAAGGATTCTTCAATCTTCGATGGGCAAAGTCCAATCTCTGATGAACAAAACTTTAATCTCTGGTGGACTTTTCCCTTAATCTCCGACAAGCCAAAATCAATCTCCGAAGGACTAATTAATTTAAACAACTTGTTGAACAAACTCAACAAGTATTCCAGCAGTACATACAAAAGAAATGAACCTATCTCTTTATTATAATGACTAATTTACAAACAAGAGATACTACTGCTAGCTACAAAACTAAAGTGTTACAAACCAACACTTTTCTGTACATTTGTATTTCTAATTTCTAAGTATTCTAAAGACAATCATCATCAAATATTTATAAAACCTAACAACAACGCATGGCTCTTGTAAGCCCATGTGAAGTACTTGTCATTTGTTTAGTTATTTATTATGGGTACAGAAGCAAAAAATAAAAGGAAAAGAAAAGAAACACTAAGAAAAATAAAAATTAACATAAGTAATAAAATAAAATTATTTATGTAAAAAAGTTGGAAAAAAAGTGGTGAATAAATTAAAGTTAACATCTACGAAAAGAACATATAATTGCAAAAACATAATTTGAAAGGAAAAAAATATTATATAAAATATCTATATTATTAAATATATGTGGGCCCAGAAACATATAGAGAAAATTAAATGTCCACAACATGACAAATTTTTAGGGTTTTTATTAATCATAAAAAATATTATCTCTCTTATCTTCTAAATTATAGGGAAATGATAATTACTGACATATATTTGTTGTAAATTTATCAAATTTCTTTAATTTAATTTAAATTTTTATATCTAAATATGTGAGATATACTTCAAAATTAATATTTATAATAAAATAATATATTATTTGGTGAATTTACACACATATATGCATGTGCCATGGATATTAGTAGTATTTAAGAATATGATATCTAGCGCCATATTATAAATTTAAATATATTAGTCGTCCATTTACCATCGTTAATGAACATCGTCATAAACATCATTGATGTAAACTTGCATTTCAAGCAGTGAACATCTCCATAACCATTTAAAACCAGAAATTGGGAGAAAAATTGAAACTTACACTTTTAATCCATATGAAAAAAGATGAACGTGTTTGGTAGTTTCAATAAACTATCAACAATAATGAAGATTCAAAAGGATTCCGAAGATGAAAATTTTCATTCCAATTTTTTTTCGCCTGCAATATGTGGTTGATGAAAAAAAATTGAGAATTTACATTCACTAAAATTGTAGTGGATTTAAAAGTTTCAAAATCTATCTAAACCTCTTTTTTAATCTTGAACGGTGAATATTGAATTGGAAAAAATAATAACTTTTCCAACCCAAACCATCGGTTATCTTCCTAATGCAACCTTAATACTTACAAAATAAATAACAATAATAATAATAATAAAGAACAATTTATTAATATTAATATATGTAACTTTTTTTTTTTGGAAATGCGAGAAACATGTTACTTTTATATTATTCTTAAGGTTTTACTTTATGTTTTAATATATATCCTTCATTTGAAAAGTAAAATTATTATACGATGATTATTTAAAATTATTTCTACCACATGCATACGCTTGTGCGGTAAGCTTAGTAGTATATAGTTTAAACTAAAAAAGTATCATACAGAGAATATTATTAGAGAATATCAAGTTAATCTTCAATAAATATATGTTTTGAAAATTAATTTCAATATAACTTTTATTGTATAAACCAAATTATGAAAATATTAATTTTGTAATCCAACTATAGATAGCTACGATTTTTGAGTAAAATTGTAATATGATAACTTTCTCGAATCTAAAACTAATAATAATTTTTTCCTAATTTGAGAACTGTTTGGAGAAAAACAGATTAATTTCTATTTTACAGCTTATATGTATTAATAAATAACAAACCCTATAAACAAATGGTTCAAATAACACTTTATAGTCAAATAGTAGTTTTTTTAAAAATTATTTTTGTTTTAATATTATATATGTTTCAAGAATGAAAACAAAAATTCAAATGAAGAGAAAAAAAAAAAATTCTTTTGCACAAAGTCACTACTTGAACGGGATTCAACAGCTAATTGAGTTTAATGGTGGGACTGAGGAATTCACATTTAACAATTTGTATGGTTTCAAAATTTCACCAGCCTTATGAATTAAAGTTTCCAATTGGTTGGCTTTCACTACTATTGTTAGCTAGAGTGAAGACCTTTTCAAAAAAAAAAAAAAAAAACTAGGAGAAAATATATTAATAATAATTATTAATAGAAGTAAATATGATAAATAGTAGGAGAAAAACATGGATTATTAATTAGAGTTTACTAACATTGGCAAGAAAACATTGGGAATTGGGACACACACTTTGGGACAGTGAGATAGAGAAGGCTAAAGACTAGGAGGAATGGAATGAACCGGTAAATGCGGGAATAAGAAAGGAAGAGCGAAATGCAAGGAAAATGAGAAGTGTAGTGAATGAATGGGATTAATTCAAAGCTTCCATCATCTATTCTTTTCCCTATAACTTGTATTTACTCTTATAAAAAGGGTATGGCTAGGCAATGACACCTCCAATTCACCAAATTATCCTAAAACTTTGACTCTCCTTCTCTTATATATACACACAAAAAGAGACGTTCAAAAAGAAAAAAGAAAAAAGAAAAAGACCAAAATAGATATAATAAGGATACTATTTAGGAGGAGAAAATAATACATCTATAAATTTATATTTATACATACATACAGATACACACACACACACGGAATATATAAATATACATAGAGGGAGAGCCTTGAGGAAGCAAAAGAGATGGGTATGGTTAAATTTGAGTTGGTTGTTGGTTTATTAATATCCTGGCTCTTGGCATCAGTTCACGGGGAGGACCCTTATTTGTTCTTTACATGGAATATTAGTTATGGCACCCTTTCTCCATTGGGTGTCCCCCAACAAGTGATTCTCATCAATGGGGAATTCCCAGGTCCAATAATAAATTGCACTTCCAACAACAACATTGTTGTGAATGTTTTCAACAACATCGACGAGCCTTTCCAGTTGCATTGGCATGGCATCCAGCAAAGAAAGAATTCTTGGCAAGAAGGACTGCCAGGAACTGGCTGCCCCATTCTCCCTGGCACCAATTACACCTACCAGTTCCAAGTTAAGGATCAAATTGGAAGCTACTTCTATTACCCCTCCCTGGGCATGCAAAAGGCAGCCGGAGGCTATGGCAGCCTTCGAGTGCACAGCCGTGAACTTATCCCCGTTCCATTCCCATGGCCCGAAGACGAGTTCTCTGTCATGATTGGAGATTGGTTCACCAAGAGCCACAGTGCCTTGAAGAAGCAGTTGGACAGCGGACGAACCCTACAAAAGCCCGACGGTGTTGTCATCAATGGCAAGGCAGGAAAGGGAGACAACAAGGACGAGCCCATGTTCAACTTGCAACCTAGCAAGACTTACCGATTCAGGTTTTGTAATGTGGGATTTAAGTACTCCCTCAACGTCAGATTTCAAGACCACACAATGAAACTGGTGGAAATCGAAGGATCCCACACGGTACAGAACATATACGATGCCCTGGATGTCCATGTGGGGCAATGCTACTCGGTGTTGGTGACCATGGATCAAGAACCAAAGGACTACTTCATGGTAGTTTCAACCCGATTCTCAAAGACCGTTCTCACCTCCACTGCCACCATCCGCTACGTAGGTGGCAAGGGACCAGCCTCACCAGCCCTCCCTGACGCTCCAACTGGCTGGGCCTGGTCACTCAACCAGTTCCGATCCTTCCGCTGGAACCTTACCGCGAGTGCTGCAAGGCCTAACCCTCAAGGTTCCTACCACTATGGAAAGATTAACATCACCCGAACCATCAAGCTCGCAAACACAGCAGGCACAGCTGATGGAAAGCTTAGATATGCCATCAACGGTGTCTCCCATGTGGATACAGACACTCCTTTGAAGCTCGCTGAATACTTTGGTGTCGCTGATAAGGTGTTCAAATATGACAATATCAAGGACGATCCACCAGCAGTAGACGAAGAGAATGTCCGTCTGGAACCCATTGTTCTCAATGCCACTTTCCGTAATTTTGTAGAGATTATATTCGAGAATCATGAGAAGAGCACTCAGACATGGCACTTGTCTGGATATTCATTCTTCCCAGTTGCGTAAGTATAATATGTGCATGCATAAATATAACAAATAACTATCAATAAAAAGGAATGCTTCTACAGACATTCCTTGCTACAACAACTAACTGCCTGCCTCAACCCGAAGTTAGAGATATACTTCAAATCAAAATGTATTTATAGCTTTAGAACTTAGACGGCATTTTCATCTAATCGTATGTTCTTGTATATTGCAATATATGACAGGATTGAAGCAGGGACATGGAGTCCAGAAAAGAGAAAGAACTACAACCTTCTTGATACAGTGAGCAGAACAACTATCCAAGTCTATCCAAAAGGATGGGCAGCAATCATGCTGACATTGGACAATGCTGGGATGTGGAATGTGAGGTCGATGTTACTGGAGAGGTCATACTTAGGGCAGCAGCTCTACATAAGTGTTCTCTCACCAGAACGATCTCTCCGGGACGAGTACAACATCCCTGATAATACACCTTTGTGTGGTATTGTAAAGGACATGCCCAGACCAGCACCTTACACTATATAAGTTGGTAGTTACCTGCACTCACCGGGCTTTGTCCCTTAACAAGAAAGATACCAAGAGAGAGTGAAGAAGAACAACCAGCATTCCAACAATCAAGTAAAGAAAAAAAAAATAAACTTGGAAAAAAAAAAGTAAAAAAGAAAAAAAGAAAAATGACAGAGTAAAAAGTGTCCTTGTTTGCAAAAACATGATGAGGTGGAGAATAAATCGAGGTTGCGCGCTTTTGAGATGAAGAGTAGAAGTAGAGCAGAAAAGAATAATGTATTTACATGTATTTTTTTGTTAATGCATTAGTGATGTACTTAATCCCACTAAAAATTTGTCTGTCATATTGGTATTTTTTTAATATGTTTTCGTGTTAGTTCTTTGTTTTAAATTTCAAAGTGTAATTCAGATTGTTTCAAATATCATTCTATTCTTTGGCATTGGAACTTGGAAGGATGAGATTATGAAGTGTAGTTTCTGCAGGTAATACAAGTTACTCGCAATTAAGGCCATGGAATACATAGATAAATTCATCCATCCATCCATCCATATATATATGTGTGTGTGTGTGTAAATGGCAACCTTAGGCACTTACAAACTCGTGGAGCTTTGACGTCTCTAATTAGAAAATTTAGTGAAACAACATCATTTTACCCTATTCTAGAGTTTTCGGAAAAACAACAAATACTAGGTCGTTTCAGGAAATATTTACATGGAGACATCCACAAGCTTGTGTCTTAGAGACGCTTAGAGACATATTTCCTTTGCCATACATACATGTATGCATTTATGATATATATTCACAGACATATATCGGTGCTAAGAAAATTAACCTAGTGTGTTTCAATACCGTGACATGGATACAAGCCAAATATTAATAACTCATGCACTCAGTTTCCAAATTGAAACCATTCACATAAGCAGATTTCTTTTTTACATAATTCATTTTCCTTCATTTAAAAAATAAAAAAGAAACAAAGAAGAAGTTCAATTGAATTCAGTAAGAAGTTGTATAAAAATTTTAAGATCAGAATCTTTTGAAAGAATAAAATATGATAAAACAACAAAGGAAAAACATGGTGCAGAATTAGCTGGCAACTCAGTTTATGGGGCCATCTTGTTTATTGATAAGGTCAATAGACATTGAAGAAGATATTCGGTGGCGCTTTAAGATTTGAGAAGTAGCTACTTTTGCTAAATCATACCTCAAAACAACAACTCTATCATCTTCCATATCAAACCTTATACTTTCTTGATTGCATTCTTCAACAAGCCGGCTTAACTGCTTCAGATTCTCAATCTCAACATCATTAACCTTCTTCACCTGCTCAACAGAAAGTTCCCATATGTTAATTAAAAGGACAGCCTGGTTATTATGCAGGCAGATTATTAACTGACATAAAAGCAACAAGACTCCAACTTGCATAAACCACTTAAACCTGAAAACAAAACTGAGAATATAGTTTTTTAATGATCTTGAACCACATCAACTTTCTTCTTCTTTGACCAAAAAAATAAAAAAAGAGAAAGGAAGGAAAAACACAGAGAGGTTAAAAGGTGATTCTTGAAAGCTTGGTTTGATTCATATAAGGAGTTTCTTTGACCAGGATACACATTGACAATGATAAATAAGAGTTTCGATCACTACTCCTTTTCATGCGCAACATGTTTCTGACCTTTTGATAGCTAAGCAATTATATTATTATTTTTACTTATTTTGTTTGTGTGTGAGTGTTGAGAGAGGGAGCGGGGGAGGTACAAGGTGGATAGTACAAAACCTACAAAACCAATAGTTGATCCAAATATCCGTAGTTGAATACCTATGCAGAAAAACTAACACAGGAAACTGTACAGACCTGTAAATCAGCGAAACGCTCATAACCTGTGTTAATATCATCCATCAACACCTGAGTAAAGCAATGAAACTACATTTCATGAGGAATGATTCCAAAGACAGAACGGGAAAAATATATGTTATCAGATGATCAGATCTAACAAACTTTATATATACTATCAGGAATGTTATCCATAGGGAAAAATATACAACAAACAAAAGCATACAAAAAGAAGAAGGGGGATGGGGTAGTGCGGTTGAGCTTTAGATATACTAGCAATTGATCTCATGCAAGTATGAGCTGTGTGAAACAAAGTTTTAAACATTATGCTTCTATTTTTATTTGAATTTTTTCAAATTATTTTAACACATACACTGAATATCATTTTTTTTAAAATTACTTTTAGTTAAATACAATCTTTTGGCTTCTCTTTAAGCAGAGTTCTTTTTAGGTTGCTGGGAATGTTGTTACTTATCTGAAAATGTATGTGATAATATGTATATGTATAATTTACAATTAAATTTTTGCAGGTGAATATTGTGGTGTGCTATGAACAAAAGATATAAACATAGGCCTAAAGCAAGCCAGCTGGAAGATAGAGTGAGATTAGATCTGTCAAAAGGTTGCCTCTTAGTGGTAAAGTTTGTGCTTGAAGTCTAATAGAAAAACAGACCGTAATGACAGAGAACAAAGTTTATACAGACAGCTAACAGTTTGTACTTAGATTTTTTGTTGTTTGAGTTCAAGCTAATTCCAGGAACACAACTTAGATAAACATGTTGCACTCCTACATATGGAGTTACACAATACTGCTTTATAGACATTTAAACACAAGATAGGAAAAAGAAGTACAGAATGGTAGATATTAAGACCTGTGACAGGATGACAAGCTGTTCACCAGCCTTTTTAGGGAGTTCTCTGAGTGCTCGCTCACATAATCTACGAGGTGAAGTATTATACCAGTCTTCCCCATATTCATGTAGGTATGGTTGAGTCAACGGAATAAAGACCAGACCAGCAAAAATGTAATAACTAGGAAGCTTATCAAATTGATGAACCGGGACCAGCGCCTGCAACTGCAAATGTAAATGAAAAATTAGTAAGACAACTAGAAGTCATATGAGAAAAGGAAAAGGCTATATGAAATTATGAATATTGAGCAAAATGCAGCATTCAGTGATTAATCCTTGATAAATGTGATCAATCCTCCTATGCTCACAGCATACACTATGCCTCTATCAATCACTTTAGCATGACGGAGCTGTTACAAGTATCAAGTCAAACATAATTCACGATAACCTAATGTGAGATTGTTGATCAAACAAGACACAACAGATAGAGTTGACAAAATGTGATTTATGACTTCTGAAAGTCACATTCACTAATTTTCAAGCTCAAAATTGAACTGATACAATTGGTAATCTAAAATTTAAATATTGATGGTACTTAATACATAATTCACAGTATTCAGTGGTACCGACTAAAACTAAAACAACATATATCAAATTTGAATTGGAAATTACTCAAATTACTTCAGAAGTAAAAAATGGAATGGAGTATATAATATCATATATCAAGATACACATACACACACAAAACAATACTCATGGTAATTATTGGCATATATGTGAGGTTATTTTTTGAAAGCCCAAAGAACGAGTCACACAAGCCCAATTAATAGAATATTTTAGATTTACTTGATTAGGTGATTAATTATTTAGTTTCCTATTCAATAAGCTAATTATCACAAGATTTACCATCCTATTTGATTAGGGTCTTTCTTGGAGGTTAAGTTTTGATCTTCTATTTAAAATGATTGCAATTCGAATTGCTGGACAAAAGTGAGATGTTGGATTATATTGTTTGAAAGCTTTGATAACTTATTATCTGCTCCTCTATATCTTTCTCTGTTCTCTTCACGGTTCCAGAATTCATGATGACAAGGGGGAAGGATATACTTTGATGGTGGTGGTGATGGAGGAAAATGTTAGAAAATATCAGTCACACCACGGAAGTGAAACAAATAAAACCCGGGAACAAGAACAAACAAACCAACAAAGTAAATCAAGCACACAATCGGCACAAAGAGTTAATGTGGAAAATCGAAAAATGGGACAAACCATGGGCACGAGAAGAAACATGTCACTATGAAATCCGGAGAATTACAAGATGGAACCTTTAAGCTCACTCAATTTCACATTGCACAAGGGAAATCACACAATCTCACAAATTCCGTGAGATACGCCCAATCTCTCCAATCTATCTTGGAAATCATCTCAAATAAATCCTAGACCAAGGTATTTATAGGCACTAGAAAACAAACATACAATCCAATATAGGAAAGAAAAACATATCAGAAGAAAAAACCAACTCGTAGTAGGAAAAGCGCCTATCACCAAACCAACTAGAAAATAGAAATATGAGACACCTTTCTAACAGAAAATAATAGGAATTGGTGGTGATTAAGGAAAAACCTGAGGATGGTAGCAACCGGTGGTGGTGGGGAAACACGGTGCTGCTGGGTTCATTTATTTTGATTTTTTAAAGGTTAATGTGATTATTAGAATTATTTAGACTGTCTTTATCAAATTTCAATTATTAATTAAAATTTTCAAAAAAGTGATTGTTGACATATACACGCCAAGGCAACAAATGTGTTAGAAGTCGAAGCTCAACATTGTAAAAAATTGGAAGAACACTCCCAAATTACAAAAATGATAAAGATGATCCCTGAAGTGGAAATGAGTCCATAATTGAGGGGTGTGTGTGTGTGTATGTATATATGTACTGCTGTTTTCATATATATTCATTGACTACCGACCTCAACTAATTTAGGATAAAAGTGGTGCTCTTGTTGATGTTGATCGAAAACCATTAGTGGCAAACTGAAGCCAAAACAGGAACAATGCTTATCAAAAAGCTCATTGAAAGCATTTAATTGACAGCTGCAACTAACTAGGATAGTAGAATTTTCGGTGTCAACACAATGTGTTAGGAAAGGTGGTCTATAGCCTACCTTCATTTCGGAAAACAAAATATAGTGGTATTATTATTTAGTCTAAATTTTTATAACAATAACTTCCTGCTTTGCATAAAAAACATTTTTATTTTAAAGTTTGCCGTAAACTAAATTATTGTACAATTTAAACATTTAATTTAAAGACAACTACCTTTAATTAAAAGTTTCAGATAACTACCTTTAATCTAAAGACAACTACCTTTAATTGCAAACAACAAATTAATAATAAATATCTAGAGACTCTCATCACCTTCTGCATCTTTTTATTTTTCTAATTCTATTCAACTTATTGTTTCCCTCATTTATATTCATAACTCATGTTACTTTCTATTATACAAAGTACTGTCTTGTGATTGTAACAACCCAAAGTTTAGGATACCAACATTAATTACAAATTTTGTAATACGTAGTACTTTTTGATTACAATTACATAGAAAAGTCTCTTCTAAAACTTAAAAAAAAAAACCTAAGAAATTTTATTCTTTCTCTATCAATATTTTTATCACGAGGCTGCTATATTTTAGCACAACTCAATTAATTTTTCTAGCATCACCACCGTAGATATTGCTCATCTAGCAAAACTACGTCAGCGCACATGATAAAACCCTGAAACTGTTTCTAAATGAAACCTCTGGAAGCAATGTTGAACAGAGAGCTATCTTCAGTTACTCAATTCTATTTTTAATGCCAAAGATATAGAATAAAATGCATCCAATTTAGAAGATAATAAGCACATAAGACCCATATCTTACTGGACGAAGGGTGACGGTGAATTCGTGCTCTTCACCATTTCTTAA
This sequence comes from Centella asiatica, assembly GCA_014636745.2. Lineage (NCBI taxonomy): Eukaryota > Viridiplantae > Streptophyta > Magnoliopsida > Apiales > Apiaceae > Centella > Centella asiatica. The sequence continues at coordinate 16,284,743 of CM025786.1, forward strand.
TACTCTTAGTGTAGCAGTTTCATTAGGCTTCTTCATAGAAACTAGGTGATCAAAGGTTATCCGCTCTCTGTTTCGGAAATGAACTGTAAATTTGGAAAAGATGTCAGCAAACAACCTCTCAAACATATAACGGACTTCAGAATATAATTCAAATATAAAAATAAAATATTTGTTGCTAAGAACGACAAAAACTGCCTTCTACCACTTCGCATTAATGTCTTATTGAGAAGTGACTATGTCCATTGGACATAGTTATTAAATCGTAAAAATATTGAGTATCAAAGACCCTCATATTTTATTTCATGTATTGTATTGTGAGTCGTATCTTACGATACACAAAATAAATGCAAAATGTGGTAATATACATTTAGGCTTATTTATAAATTATAACAAAACTTGTTGGGCAAACAAGCATATTAACTTAATCATAATGTAAACCTTTGATTACTAATCAATCTTTAAGCTTATAAATAACAAAGTTTATAGGACGATCTAGCATATTACCTTGCCATATTGTAAAAGTGCATTAGAAATTATTTCTTTGACCTAAAAACGATTTATAGACAGGTAAAGAGTATTTAAAATACTCTAAAAAGCTTGGTATTGCTTCCAAAACAATCCTAAATTATATTGTTAACGTATGAATCGTATCATATCGTATACTGATACTTGCGATACATGTTGGAACAAAGACATGAATACATGTTAAAAAGTTAAAATTTCCAGGCAGCGACGCAAGGAGTGGATTGCTTAAAGCATGCCAGTATTGAGCACTAATATAGATACTTCTAGGAATTCTAAATTCATATTCATGTAACATAGCATTGTTGGGAGTATGAGTTACCATGGTTGGTGATGGGGATCGATCCAGACGTCATCTTCAAGGCAAAGGATGATATTTAGTTTACTATTGTTGATGATTTAATTTATATTTTATTGAACTTTATTTAGTATGTGGATTGTTTTTATTTAGGCTCAGTTGCTTGTGGATGTGGCTAGGGTTTATTTAGTTTTATACTCTTGTTATATATACTGTGGTATGAGATGTGGCTAGGGTTTTATATAGTTTTCTTCATTTATTAGGGTTTTATATAGTTTCTACTTTTATTATAAATACTGTGGTACTCTATGAAATAATTATTTTTGACTTATGAAATATTATCTTGAAACCGCACAGTTTATCTTTTCTCCCTAGGTTCCACATAGAGTTGCCTGGAGGAAACCTAACAATCCTAACCGTAGAGGATTAAGATATTGTTGGCTTTTCTCAAAACCTTGGTTTTCCTGGTTCCATTTAAAAATTGTTTAATTGTTGTTCTATCCTGCATCAATTGGGTAGGACTGCATGAACCATCAGATAAAACACTAGGAATGTCTTGTACTAGAGTATTTTTTCTAATGAAAAGACTTTCAACATAAGCGAAAAAAATTCATTGATCAAATTAATGCTAGATTTAGGTTCCCTGCTTTCTGAAATTTATCATTTTAATTTACCTTGCACAAGTTATAAATAAATAAACTTGAACCATGAAAATAATCTTTAAATGCAGGACATGAGAAGGAGATGGGTTCTCGAAAATTCTAGTGCTTTCTGTTTGAATCCATGATAAACATTTAAAAAAGATAAAGAAAAGGTTGTTCCCTCAGCCAAAACTCCATTACTTTCCTTTCAAGAAGCTTTTCTTTGAGGTTGGACAAACCAAACTTCTCTATATAAACCCCAAAATAGATTCACAAAAACAGAGAGCTAGAGGGCAATGGGAGTAAAGTCTAGCGTGTCTCATAATACTCCGTATATTTATACATTTTCCCCCATAGATTTTGCAGAACACGGCCTCGTCAATATTCCGATGTCATTTAGTATCAATCATGATCAGATAAAAGCTTTGATTTTAAGAAACTTCTAGGTCTTCTGTACTTTTTGCATATGATATGGATTATTTTCATAAGAAATAGATATTTTCTGCTAAGAACACCCAAAAGCAGTCCTCCTTAGTATTTCTGAAGACAGGCCAAGCGTTAATCATTGTTGAACTTGTTGTTTGTCTTCATTCTGGAATTTACCTTCGTCCTCCTTATTATTCATAGACATATAGCTTATGAATTTACCTTCGTTCAGATATGTTATAGATTAATTTTTATTTCATTTACACTTTTGAATGACATTCGTTTCCATCCTACCTCAACCAGTTTGTGATAAAAAGAAACCATAAAAAAAAAAGGGGGCAAAGCCTAACCCAAAACTTCTGCTCAATCTATTATACTTGAATTATCAAACGCTAAGCTGAAAAAACTGCAAAGTGTACCTGTTCCATCATTTGCTATTGGTACACCATCAAATGCAAGCACAATATCGTCCTTTTTCAAGACACAGTGTGCATCAGAAAGTGGGTTAATTTTACTGACAAGCACCCCAGTCAAATCAGGACGCATTTGGAAGTGTTCACGGAGTTGAACATTTTCAGTAGGTTGGCATGACAAACCAAGAGAGCAAAATCCAACATAATTTCCACTTTCTTCCACGCCAGCTATGAAATGTTTGATGACAGGGACAGGAATTATATAACTGCAAATTGAAGTTGTCTTATATAAAAACTAAAGTTATTCAAAAGAATAACAAATGGAATAAATTGTAAACATGAAAATGAAATTACATGCCTCGATATTGAAATGAATATTTAATATAACAAAATTCTAACTAATTAGTCTTTACATTTATGAATATTATAAAAATGATAAGGTGAGGAATCAATTACGAAGAATCAGCTCCTAATATCATTTTCTGAAAATTCAGTTTACTATTTTCTTTACTTATAATTAGAAATATGTTGATGTATGTCCCAAATAGTATCCTGGAATTATAGGGGTGATGAAGTAACCATTGATGATTCCAGTAGCTGTGGAAGACTGAGTTTCCAGAACAGTGGGATTGAGAAAGTCAAGATGCTGCACGCTTAACTTCTTTAACATTTCCATAATTTTTGAATTGTTCGAAAGGACAGTTATGATATGTTTAGGATGCTTGTTAAGGTGGATGAAGCAGAAAAGAAATAGCAGTGTGGTTATCTTTAACACAAAAAAGCAGCAAGTGTCCTAGACTGATATGAACATAGGACGATTTTTCCTGTGTTTGAGTGGCCATCAGGCAGCAACTTCTGTGCACAGATATAGGTTCATCTTCATAATACTTGGTAGCAGTCAATGACAAAGAAAGAAATTTCACCGACAAAGAACAGAAATGATAAAAAGTGATTCCTCATTTTGGTTTACAGAGTCGAGATTGTAAAGCATTTTGCACTTCACATCACAATTGTCAGCTTTATGTGCAGTACTATAAACTGGAGGTGGATAAGAGGAATACGGGGTAACAAACCTTGTGCAGTCACCCGAATAACATCTAACTTAGAATACTAATTGTTCGGCATATTACATAGACATAGACAACTAATTAAGATGTATGGGTAAGGACATATATATATAGTCATTTAAACTTGCATACCTGCCTAAATGTGTACTTTTGTCAACAGCTATATAAACATGAGTGTGTGACCAGGTTCAATACTCACCCAATGTTCTCTGCACCCGAAAGATTCTGAAAAGCTACACCAGCAACCTTGTCACCCATGATGGCTGGGCCTCCACTATTTCCTGGATTAATAGCAGCATCAATTTGTATTGCCAAGAGTTGGGTTGCACCATGTACATATTGTGTAGGTTCAACTCTAGAAACAACTCCTTTTGTAACAGATATATTGTCTCCTCCTGCAACCAAGTATCTAATGGTGTGTAAAAACATAAGAGGGCCTTGAAACAAACATCAATTAATACCCCAGCCATCCCACACCATAAAGAAAATACTTTTATGGATAGTATGGAAGTTTTTACAAGCTTGAGCCCCTTCCCCTTCCTCTCTGACTAATATAATCAATGGTGTAAGTTGTAAAATGAAACTTTTCTAGAACATCATCAGTCTCCATCATCCAGATGCCAAAAAATATAATGTTTTAAAGGCATAAGTTTTTTTCCCATTTTGTTTTGTTGTTATTCTGCATTCCTCGGTCCCACTGCTTAAAATATGTAAAAGACCAAACTAAGGTCCACATAAAATTAGAGAATAATCATCAAGATTAAAGTATTGATATTTTAGTGGTAAGAAATTTGAGACTTGGGCGGAGGGAATTTTTTTTAAGGTGGACCTAGGCAAAGGTGGCTATGAGCAAAAGTCCGACCATCCTGCCTGCCCCAGTCTAGTCATTTCCTGACAAAGCCTGACATGGATCAAGGCCTATAATTGGCCTGGCTTGAAAACGAAAGTTCCAGTCATTTAAATTGAAACCGGCTTGGCTAAGTGTGAAGCCCGGAAAGCAGCGAACATGGCCCAAACAATCAAAGCCAAAAACTGAACCAGGAAGAAATGCAAATTATTAGTTTATTAATCAGTTAATGTATTTAAATGATTTATTATACTAAAGTATTTCTTTATTTGAATTTGTTAGATAAATCAGGGTTGCAAGCAGAAGTAAAAGGAATTCGCCCACTAGCAAACGATCATAACAACAATCAAAGTGAGTAAGCAACCACACTCGACACAAGAATTTACGTGGAATACTCAGGGCGAAGGAGAAATTTCACTAAATGAAGATGGAGAATCTACAAGATGATCTCTCAATCTCTCAATTTCCTTAACAAATTGCATCTCTCTCAATCTCTCTAATTGCTCTCTAGAGACTTGTAAATTCAGTCTTTTGAACTCTAGAATGAATTGCCTCAAATAAACCCGTTGAAGGTTACTTAAACAAGAAGCTACACAAAAACCCAAATTGAATCAGGATAGGAAACATAACATTGATTGGTTCGGGGGTCATGGCAATCCTTCTCTGATTCTTCGACCGGGCTCATGTCTATTGTAACTCACTTTGATACAAAAACCAACAAATTTAAGACACCAATTCCCACCAGATTCATTTATGCATTAATCTATTCTCAAACTGTATTACATATTTGCCTAGTAATTTGCTTTTTTTATATATATTTTAAATGTTAACAATTAAAATATATGGACTTTGCATTTTCAGTTCAATGTTCATGTTAATTTTTAATGTCATTTTCTTGTAGTGATAATAAGAAATATATTTCTTGTAGGTCTAATTATTATAATATAACCCTACGAACTTATTCGAAGCAACTGAGCTTGGACCAAAAAATTTGTATAAGATCTCGGGAGAAGTATATATATAAATGGGCAATATTCAAACCCACTTATTTTTCAAAAGCTCTCTTACCTTGTCTTTTCCGTGAAAAACTCAGTAACATAGAGAGAGGAATAATTTTACCAATGGAAGGTTGTGTGTTCGTTGAGTGATATGAGAACTCCTCTTAGATCTGCATCGCGAGAATATTGACTGATGATGACTAATGAAGAAGCAAAAGCTTCAACTACCTGGTGTTTTGTGAAATGGTGCCCTATCCATCTTCCTCTCCACTGCCTAGATGTTTTCAGTAGCATTGACAAGTCATTTCACTATCATATTTTGTGTAGAAATATGTTTGATATATCCCTTTGATCTCTAGACAAAGAATCAAAATACTAAGGTGCTGACTTTATCACAGATGGCTTTAGTAGTCAATATGGGTAGATGACTTTCTATTGTAGACCTTTTTAAACTGTAACAAGGCTACTTTATGGTGAATCGTGTCTTGACGTCACTTATCAATAAAAAGAGCTTTTTTTGGAGGGTGGGGGTGGGGTGGGCTACCCATTTAGATTCAACATCCAACTTAGGTTGCTTTTGTTTTGATTAAGTGTTGAATCTGAACAGATTCATCACATCTGATTTTACTGAATGTATTAAGAATTTATGTCTAAATGTGAATATGAGATTATCTGAATGCTAAATTTGCTGTTTGTTTTGATAATTTATTTCAAACATCTAAATGATACTATTTTAACCTTAGATAATATAACAAAGTATTTTAAATAATAGCAAAATAATTTGTTTCAAGTAAAAGCAAATAAATATTTGAAAATTTGTTCAAAATTCAAGAATGAATAATTAAATACGATCATCCAGGTTCTTGTTTTATATTATATTCAATTATATACAAATGCTCCAGTACCAACATAAATTTTTTATTTTTTTTTTCATCAAACCATTTGAACTAATAAAAATATTACTCTGTTCCAAATTTTATTGTTATTAAACAAACATTAACGTGAAGAATGACCAAATTTAATCCAAGTGTCAAAGAATCATATAGAACATGTTGTATATGTTTTTGTTTATCTGGGTCTATTTACACCACGCATCACTACCTGTTCTTGAAATTATTTTAACTACAAGTTCTTTGCTAAAATATCAGAAGTCAAAGGAATGAATTTTGGGGGCATTCATACAATAACATAGATATATTTTTGTATATATTCATACAGAACTATAACCATGAAGCATGTCTATTTTACAGTCTGGATCTGTCTAATTAAAGGAAGACAATGACTGCCATGATGAAGTATTATCATCTCAATTCACCACTTTATATCCAGATGATATATGCCCATGCCTTTTGAAATGATGGAAGATTTGAACGGGATAACACATGAGGAGGCGACAACGAAGCGGTAGGATGTTGGATAATATTGTCCACGATGATAACAAATTATGTCTGACCGTGCTAAGCGAAAAATTAGTAAATTATTCCGTTAAGAGATTACAAACCTAATAATACTGAATGAGTAGAATTAAACAAACGGTCTGAATGCAAGTGTTGTCCGAGCACGGTCAGATTTTTAAGTAAATATTCTTCACACCTATCCTCTTTCCACTAGAAAAATATACTTACTACAGTAAATTGGATAATAAGTAAATATATTAATACGTTGATATAATAAGTCATGTTTAACATTTAAATTGTTACCTTGTGGATAACCAACAACAGCAACAGCTTCTTGCAGAAATGGAATGTCACCAAGCTCCAAAAAGTTCATTCCCTCCCAAAATTCTTCACTTTCCACAACCAGAATAGCCAAGTCACATTCATGACCAACAGCATGGACTTTTGCTCTATGCTTAGATGGAGAACCATGCTTTCTTACAAGTACAAAAGTATGATCAGCCACAACATGAGCATTAGTAAGGATCCTCTTTCCAGAGATAACAAAACCTACATGATTTTCAATTGTACTGAAATTAGGGGAAAAAACTCCAATTTCCCATGATAACCAACATAAAAATAACTAGGAAATTTAAGTATGAACATCTTATCAACATAGTCATTTCCTCTTAAATGAAAACACCAACAGTTGATTATAAGACAACAGTCCATAGACCTCTAACCAAAAGCTCATATGTTACCCAGATAGTATTATCGAAAGAGTTTCCTATACTTAAAGATAACTGGCTAAACCAAATTAAACTAAGCAAAATCAAAAACCATTGATTGAGTCCTTTCTATCGTAAGATCAGATAACATTATGGGGAAAAACAACGGGGTTGATTTGCTTCAAGGAAAACATGACCATGACTATATCTTGCTACCAAAACAAAACAAAAAAAAAACTGTAAGATATGCATAGAAGAAGCATTTTAACAAACAGAAGACTGAATAAACCCAAAAATGAACTAACCAGAACCCATGGTTTCACGCTGCGCCTTATTCTGCCATGGAAGAGTGTAATTAGGACTACTAGAGACGGTGAAAATCTTAACCACAGAGTCAAGAGCAAGTTCTATGGCCGAATAAGCATCAGTGTCAACTACAGCACTACTAGTAGCAGCAGTGGCAATTGGGGCTGCTTTCAAAGAATCAAAATCATCAACTAACAACTTGTTATCAGCAATGCTACTACAATAGCTTCTTCTATTACTACTCAAATTATAACCAAAACTGCAAGTTTGGGGAAGGAAATATGGTGTGATAGAGGACAACCCACGTCGAGTATACATGTGATTCCTACTTGTACTAGTTAGAGGATTGTTGAGAAGACGATAATGTCGGTTGCGAATAGCGCGAACAACTACGGATTTGAGCATTATTTCACTTATATATTTGGGTTGATTAGGTAAGCTCCGCTATTGAAAGCTGGAAATGGAGGGTCCGACTCTGCAATTTCAGTAGCCGGTGGGTGATAAACCCTCCCAAAACCCTCTTTTATTTGTCCAAGCTCTACCGTAGCAATGGGGACGCCCATTTTATTGTATAGGGCACATAGCTGTAGGCATGGCAACGGGCAACGGGACCGGGACGGGTGGCAGCCGTTTCCAAATTGTATCCGTTATAGTCCCAAATTCGTCGCGTCGTGCTATTCGTTTCACCTTTATCGTGAATTATATATTTTTAATTTAATATATTTCCTTTTTTCCTTTGTTTTTATATATTTTTCTTTTATAAATTTTTTTAAAATTATTATAAAATATATTTTAAATATAAGTAAGTTGGAATCGGATGAGGTGAGAGGGTAAATCTCATACCCCATCTAACACTATAGAAATCTAATCACATTATAATAGAAATTAAACGAAATATTGAGTAAAATTATTATCCCTACATATCTGTTTTATATTTCATTTCCATACTCCCTCTTTCGTTAAAACAAGAAAATAAGAGTAAACTGAAAAGTGTCATCCAAACTATTATCCTTGTTACAAAATCGATTCTAATATATAAAAATTTATAATTCTACCCTCATGTATCAATTATTTAATTAATAACTGATACACATTTTTGTCAATGTTCCAGAAAAAATAATTATCAAAAATTTAAATTCTTTGATCATATATTTGTACTTTTTATACATGTTAATTATTTTATATGAGCCATACGTATTTCAAAATAAGAAATAAAAAGATGTGTATTTTCAATCAAAGTATAAAATATCTTTTTCAAATATGTATCTTTTTATTTTTGGATGAGAAAATAAGGGAAATACGTATCTTTTTTAAACAAATATTTATATAAAATCTTTAATTATGATATTATATATTTATAAAATTTTGTCATTACAATTTTTAATTTAATTATGAATTGAACATTAATAATATTTTTTACGAAAAAATCTTATTATTTAAATATATAATTCTTAATGAAATATTAATATTAATATATATAAAAAATTCGAATATAAATTTTTTCTTTTGAAACATATTAGAGTATTAAAGTAAATCCAAATTAGAAGGTATATATATATATGAGAGACGCTCTCATAATTCAAGTTCAGACCATAATCATACAAGTTTTGGATGACTAACAAAAATTCTTAAGTACGTGTATTTTGTGTCTTTTTTTATGATAAAAAAGCATGACACGATCGTATGTGATAATTTTTAGATGGTCGGTAATTAATAAATTTTGATAATATTATGATCAAAATTATTGGTTTTGTGTAATATCTTGATAATAGTCTTAAATATATTTGTATAAATTAATTTGTATATTTTTAATTATTGTAAATAATAATAATGTTTGATTTGTCAATTTAGTTAATTTATTTTTATCAATTTTTTATAAGTATTTTTTAGACTATTTGAATGTATGTTTAATAATTTTTTTATATGGTTTCTCATAATTATATATTTTAATACATATTTAAATAAAATTTTATTACAATAAATAGTTAAGATTTTAAAACTCTATATAAATTGGTTTATTACATAGGAATTATAGTTGATTATAAATTAAATTTTAATTGGATAAATGATAAATGATAAGTGATTTTAGTTTAGTTTTTTGTCATTCGTTCATGATCGATTTTATTGAATGTTTAATCGAATTGGAACGATGATAGAGTTAATTTATGTGCCTAGAATGTTAATTGAATTCGAACGGTGATATATTTAATTTAGACACTTATTTAAGAGATTTTGGACAAGATATTTGTTTAACTTTTTATATACAAAGAAGGATAAGAGTGGTTATATTGTTAAATTTACTTAATTATCCATGTAATTATAACAAGTAAAGTGTTTCATTATTGTGACCATATTGTGTGTGTGTATATATATATACACACGCATACGTATTTACTCACAAAAAGTTGTTGAACTGCATTATTGAAAAAAATTATAATGCATGTCATATAAACTTATAAAATTTTGTATATTCTATTACTTTTTAAATTTATTTTAATCCGTACGGTTAGATTTTTCAAAAATATAATAAAATATAAGAAAAATTACTACAACCCAAAATTATAAAATATTTTTCGCAATCTCACACACACATATATATAAAATAGTTTGGTAAGTGAAACGTTGTTTAGTTTAGTATTACATAATTCTACTTTCAATTGTATGTGCGTTCATGATTAACTCGGTAAGACATAAGTATTATCATGTCTAATACTTGATTATAATGACATAAGTTGTGATTGCTTAATTAGATTAATTTTAAACATTGCTTGATTAATGATGTTTTGTGAAACTACTTTACAATTTAAATGATTTTTAAGTGATTGTTTAATGATGTTATGCGATAGATTTGTATTAAGTGATTATGTTATGTCAAACTAGTCATTATATCCATGCAATGTATGGATTTGTTGAAGGAAAATTTAAAATATTCGTCTAAATCGTCATTATACTTTTATAATTGTATCTGTAATCAAAATAAAATTGTAATATCATACATCTAATAATCATACTTTATTTTAATTTTTTGTGCATGAATAAAAGGAACTATAAGGTTCATGTTTTGCTTGATCTATGATTATTTATATCGATTAATGTATTAATTCATGTAAAAAAAATCTAAATCTTTATTAAATTGTAGTAAAATAATGTTGTAAATTGAATCTATAATTAGATGAGAGGATAAACTAAAATTAATTTACATATTGTAAATATTAAATATAGCATCCATCAAATAATTTATTTTAACTATTAAATGATAATTTAACTCATTTATTTGATGGAAAAAATACTAAGGAAATTTATTTTAAATTCATTAAAATAGTTTAAAATGTGCAAGTACTTGAAATAACATGAAAATGTTCTCCTTTTTCTTGTGCGGTATTCATTAAAACTTTGATACTAATAAAGATAATTATAAGATAATTATCATTACACTTTTTATTTTTTTTATGTATAAAATAGTCGTCATTTTATAAATACCTTATTTTTTTTTTCAAAAACTTGATTACAGACAACCTAAAACATACTGCTTTAAATTTTACTCAAGTTTGTTTTTATTGTCGTTTGTAATTAACTATAATAGCTTTGTATGCGGATTATAAATAATTAATTATCATTATTTTAGATATTGTCATTCTTCAAGGATTTATAAGATCTCATATTGTTGCTTATAAAATATGCAAATTTGTAAAAAAAAAAAGTATAAAAGAATTGCAGTACTTTATTTTTCCCTTGAATGGTATAAACGCAATCTTTTTTATGTTGTTACTAAAATTGAATAACTTTTAATAAATGATTTCACTTCAATTATGAATATAAAATTTAACAAAATTTATTGTGAAATAAAATATATCTCTAATTTTGATATAAATAAAACATTAAAAAAAGATTTGAACATACTTCTATATTAGTGCTTCAAATATAGAAGAAAATGATATGAATATAATTAACAATTAAATAATAAAATAAAATAAATAGTTCGATGACTTATTAGATAGGAAAAACAAGAACATATAAAAAATTATATATAATTTAAGAAAATAACAATAAAATTGTTCTTCAAACAATAAAAATCATAAATAAAAATTTATGTTTATATAAAAAAAATGTAAACTTGTTATAAAAATATTTAAAAAATTGTGCTATTTTAAACAGCTATATTTAACATGATACCAATATTTTTTTTTTGTTTACTTAAATATTTTAATTTTAAAATGTTATAATACTATCAATTGATCAATTGACCTAAACTCTGAATAAGTTGGTATCGTAAAGACTCGAGAATATTCTAATGAAATGAAATTTTGTTATTTTATATAAGTTAATGAATTCAAACCACTATTTTATTATCAATATTATACAATTTTAGTATGAAAAACCTTAAATATATTTTTTGAAAAATAATATCAACGAAACAATTATGTTATACGTCAAAACACATATAAATATATCATCAAAGTAACGTATAAGCAAACAATCATATTATACCCTAATAATTATAACTATATCACTTGAATTGGTTGGCTTCAAACTTGATTATTCTTTTGCTCCATAGGCTAGCATCAATCATCAAATCTCTCTCTTTCTTTCCATATTTGATTGGTTATATCTGCTTCTCTTAGGTCGGTATTTTTTTCCTCTAACCAATCTATTGACTTTCTTTTTTGTTAGTTGAAGATTCTGTATTCTGTTACTTGCTTAATTGATTATTACTTACAAGCAAGAATTGACGATGTAAAATTAGTACTACTGAAACATTATAAAGAACTTAGAAAAGATTTCAATTGTATAGGCTTGAATCCTCGGAGTATAGGTATATTAGCATAGATCAGTATGGGATCAGTAAAAATATTGTCAATACGAAAATTTATCAAAGTCATCAAAATGTTTCTGCTGATATACGAGATTGAGTCATTAGTAGATAAGACATATCCATATAACCAGAATATCTCTAGGTTAGTTTATAGAGTATGACTATCCATGACTCTGCTGTAAATTTTGTGCATTAAATGTCAAATTTACACTTTCAAATAGAGAAAAAAAAAACCTTTTTGGTAGCACTTTTTCAGGAAAAGGATATAGCAGCCATCTACATCATGTTTGTCTCTAATGGATCGTAGTTATATCCATTTGAGTTCTAATAATGTGTGCATATAAATACCCTCTTAAATACAACATTTGGGACTCTTTAAGAACACAAAAACTCTCAAACTTGAAAATAACATATAAGCTCCAAAGCATTTAAAGTTACTCGTTGTGGCCAATGCCAGAACAGAAGTTGATCAATTTGCTCAACCTATGATCATCTCTCAAGATCAAAAATTACATCAATTTTCATTCACTATTATGTTGGGTTTAAAGTCCTAACCTGTGTAACTAAAAAAGAGGAATCTTTGTGTTAGGTTGAAAGTTCTTATTTGCTGGACTAAATTTTGTAGCATTGTGTTGACTAAAAAGAAAGAATGAATTAAGATTTATCAAATCACTATAAAACTCTGTTGATTTTTTCTCATTTATTTTTTGGACTAAAAAGGAGTGTCAGCAAACTCTTGCTGACACTCAATAGAGATAGTCCAAGTTAACCTCATAAGTTGAAGGTCAGAAAAAAACAATCAACATGTGGACCAATTTGTCCAGATACATAGAAAGTATGCTAGAAATGCAACGATTGTCTTGTAATCACAGTGGATTTGGTCTAAAGGTACAACAAATGCAAACTGTAGAACCTTTTGCTGGAACCTTCTATCGAGAAACTACTACTACACCATGTACTAGTAGGATCTCTCTTAGCAGACTAATCATGGTAAAAACCTCTGAGTTCTTGTTCTCAAGAACATGATAATAAGTTGATCCATTTGAAACAGAATGGGTCTCGTCAATATTTAAAATATCAACATAAACAAGTGGTCAAGTCTACTTCTCTGAGTAGAAAATACCACTATGTTGAAGCAAAGTATCCTAAGCAAAGACGAACAATGTATGACTCCAGCAAAGGTAAGAAAAATACTTCACCTCAACTCACAAGAAGAGGCACTTCACACACCTCTCATAGAATGAAACATTTCAATTGTTATAAGGTAGAACATGTAGATTCTTTTTGTCTTGAGGATATGTGCTATCCCTTTCTTAAAGTTACAAAACCTAAGAGAAGACATGTTTGAATCCGCAAGAGCCCTAACCTTGTTTGACCCAAACCAAACTGGGTAGCAAAGCAATAATTCTTCTACTTGTGCATGAACAGTTCAGTAGAAAGCAGAAATGGTGTTTGAATAGTAGTTGTTCTAGGCATATGACATGAGATATCTCCATTCAGAGTAATTTTGTACAAAAAGATGGTCCCCCAATGATTTTTGGTGACAACTCTTTTCATGGATATGGAACTCTAGGAACCGGAGACGTATCGTTCAACAATGTCTCATTTGTTGGATGATTGAAACATAATCTTTTGATTCTTTAGTTAGATGTGTGACAAAGGGCACAATGGCTACCTTCCTCAATGATCATTCCTTGAAATTGACTCATTGAAGCTTAGCCGTAAAAGAAAAGACCATGTATATGTGGTCGAATTTTCTGTGAAAAGTTCCGGACATGCAACTTGTTTCTTTTCTAAGTGTTTAGTGGATGCTAGTTGGGTATTGAATAATAGATTTCACACCTTAATTTCAAAACAATTCCAAACTTTGTTTCTAAAGGTTTAGTTAAATGTTTACCTGAAATGATTTTTGAAAAAGAAAATTTCTATCAAGCATATCGATTTGATAATTAATACTCAAGTTCAATTTTAGTTTTTCCAACAATAACTTGGCCTTTTAGTTCTTCATCTATCGTCTAAGATTATTCAAATCAGTCTATCAACTATATTCACAAGAATTAAATCCCATAAAATTGAGCCAAAAGCATAATAATCACTTGGTAAGAATTAAATCAATAGCTATTCCATCCAATTGACTATTGACATCCCCTTAATCCTAGAATTAAGAAATTAGCCGAGTTAGCTAAAACACAAGCCATAAAATAATTAAGAATAAGCTTTCAATCAACAAAGAAATAAAAAGAAGTAGACCAAGAACTCTTTTCAATTTAATCTCAATGGTTGAATTGCATAAAAGGAACCTGAATCCGTAACAATGTCTTAACAAAATTTCAAACTTTGAAAATCTTGATTACCGTGTAAAAACTAGATAGACTAATAAAAGCTAACCCTACAATGATAAACCAATGATGTATCTATAGTTACAATCCAAATCTAGTAAAACTTGACTGAAAATACTAACTAATTGGGCCAAAATAGAAAAAATAGACAATTTCCACATAAAATCCCCACGCATGGTCGTGCATATCTACACGGGCTAGCCGAGCATCTCCACAAAGATTCCTCCAATTTTCCTGATAACTGCATGCTCGTGCATATATGCACGAACAAGCCGTGCACTTCATGAAACTTTCAAAACTTTAGTTTTTCATGCTCTTGCTTAGCTCCTACTTATTTTTGACCCTAACAAATCAAGTAATTTGCAATTCAAAGTTCTACGAACATAAAAAACAAACAAAGAACCAAGTATAATATCCATTTGATAGAATTAAGACAATTTAAACCAAATTAGAGCATAAAAATACTAAAACGTATCCATTTTAATACTAAACCAGTTAACATATAACAATAAAATCACATTCATCATTTACTTGATTTATTATATATTAAATGAGTTGTTATGTTTTTAAATTGAATCTTTTGCAAATACCATAATGTTTGCTTGCACCGGTGAGTTGTAAATGTGATTATGTGATTTTCATCAAGTTCAACATCAAAAAAATTTATAGCTTCATTTTCGTTACGTTTTTTTGTTAGTCGACATATTTGTCTCAATTTATGTGATTTCACGTATATATTATCATAAAGATTTATCGGATCTTATGATAAAATGAAAATTTCATAATTATCATAATTAAATATTATGCATTTTTATTTAAATTTTCGAATTCTCACACGTTAGTTGGGGCACATCTCAACAAACACACCTATGAAAAGGCATAATGGAAGTATGAGAAGGTACGCACATTTTGATAGCCTAAACACTCGATTGCTCATTCTTTTCTTGCAAAAGCCTTTACATACTCTTACGCCGAAAACGCCTCATTTCGACAACTCAAAGCGATTGTGCAGGTGCCACAAGGCGGAGTGCGGTTGCAGTAGGAGTTGCAAGGATCCAAAGCATCAGTTATGTGTGTGTGTATATATATATATATATATAGGAAAATACTAATATTTCCACACTCATACATACACTAAAAATCATACACATTTTAAACTTTTTTTTTTGTTGAATTCAATCATAAAGATGAAAAGAATATTAAAAGATATAAGAGTGTTTAAATTAATTTTCACATGATTTGGTGATGTGTAACATTATTATTATAAGCATACAAAATAAAATGCATATGACTCCGGTGTTTTGCATGCTTTTAATAATAATATTATACATGACCAAAATACATGAAATTTTGAGCACTCCCTTACTCTTTCTTTCTGTTCATATGGTTGAATTTAGTAACAAAAAAAAATTATATACTTTTAATGTATATATAAAGTTTGTGGATAATATTTTTCTCCCTATATATACGCTAAAATAGATAAAAGTATAGCTTTTAAATACTCAGACACGCTCTTGACTTCATCATACAGATGTCTTTAGACAATAATTATTAATTAGTTTTAGGATAATTAAGTTAGTTAAATAAATAAAAATTAGGATATATTTCATAATAATATGTTTATCATTGTTTTGTAGTCTATACGTAGTTTCTAAAATGTAGTCAATGTAATCTCCGTCCATATTAATACTTCTCCGTTTGACTATTATAAGAATATTATGGACTATTCTTCTCATTATTTTGTGTTTCAATATTATGTATACCACATTTAGTTTATGAGATAACATTGAAGGTAATAAAAAATCTTGAGTGCTCAATTTTAGAATAGGAAATACATGAGGGTCCAATCTCAAATTTACCATAATTAATTAAATGAAAATGATCCTGAAATAAAGAGCCATCAATACAACTACTTCTGCAAGGAAGCATTGAATTTGGAGTATAGATGTATGCTAGTGCTAGTGCTAGTACTATATAATGACCTTTGTAGGGTTAGGTATATATGTAATGTATGTTTTTATATATATAGGCTGTATAAGGAGTGATTAGAGAGCACCTAATGTTAATCACTAGACTCTACTAGAGGAGAAATACATAGGAAGGTCCATGTCAAAACACCAAACAACTTAGCTTGTTCCTATTAAATCTGAATTTGGATATACTTTTATGTGTTTATGTGTATACACATATATAGAGAGAGAACACACACATATATATAAGCATTTTAGAGAGAGAAGAGCTAGCCCTCACTAAATGGGGATATATATGTGTGTAACTTACTCGGCGTTTCCTCAGGCTACGCTTTTGTCTTGGGCGATTTTTATCTGCCCATCCCCTGTTCACCTGTCTAATTTATTTCGGTGTAAATTTTTTAATAATTTAATGTGTATTGTTACAATTTAAAATTTTATAATTCAAACTGAAAAACCCATAGTTTATTTTATTGAGTTATTATGTTACATATTGTATATCCTTATTCAATTCAATCTGGAGTCGTGATTTGATATAAAGAAAATTGTTTGAGAGAAATACTTTATTTTCTTTCTTTCTTTTTTTTTTTTTTTGAGAAAGACTTCAAAAAAGAGAAAAATAATGGATTGTAAATAAGAACATGATGAACAATCACTTTCCTTTAAATTTTTTAAAAAAGTATTTAATTTCTCATTCATTTTCTATCTCTAATAGCTCATATCACGGTGTGTATAATCAAGCCATCTTAAGGTGCATATTTTAAAATGATTCTATACAAACACAGGTATATATATGTATTTATGTATGTAGAAATGCATAATTTACTTTTCAAAATGAAATTATATACTATGAAAACATAATTAAATAGATATTAAACCTCCCAGCCAATAATTTTTTTTAAAGTTATTTAGGAGATGTAATCGATCAATTGTAAGTTTTATAATATCATGTTTAAATCGATCACAAAAAATAATTTTTTTTGAAATATATCAATCAGTTAATTATAAAAGTTAAAAAATGGAAGAGGATGTAAATAATCCCCTTTCTTAGGCAGTGGCTTCTGGTCACCATCTTTATATGCTTATTCCCTGCTCCAACTAATTAATTTGGTCTTTTCATTAATTCTTTCTACCTTCTTTATCATCATGATATATATCATCAGCATAAAGTTTTTCCCCCTTGAGATGGGGAAAATAAAAAGATTGCCAAACTATAATTAATTATTTATCTCAAGAAGGTTAGATTTTATTAAATATTAGTACTTGTTTTAGGTAAATATGTACTGCAATTGATATCTACCTTTTTAAAAATAATTGCATATAAAACAATTTTATGTGAACTCATAAGTAAATCAAACTTTGTCTCTTCTAGTATTAAATATACATACATACATACATACATATATGTATATTAATTTTTTTTTAAGCCCAACACATTATAAATGAAAGTTCAATTTAAGATTAAATATTACAAACCCACGGACATAGATAAGCCATAGATAGATAGATATAAAATATATAATTTGCCTTTTGCATTTCTTTAAATATAGAACACATGTATATTTGTTGGCACATTATATACAAGATTATTCCATGGATTTTTTAATTAATAAAAAGTTGACCTGATTAACATGTGTGTTTTGAACTTAACAGACTATATGAAAATATAACAAATGTTTTGATGTGCATGTGATGCATAAGCTTCTAGATAATAACATCGTATGTGACCAAAAAAAAGGATTAAAAGAAGATAAAATCAATAATTACAATCGAATTGGTCCATTGATCTTATCTGGCAACAAAAAATTGTAATTGATTGAAAATTCATGAAAAAATAAATTATTTATGAAAAATTTGTCTGAATCAATTTTTAAATAATTGATCGAGCTATTTCAATTAAGTCAAATTTATCGAATAAGATAAGAAAGCTAGCCAATTGTCTTTATACCTAAGGAATAAATCTAAAAAGCAAAGCTAGATTAATAGGAAGAGGAAGTTAAAAGTAGAAAGAACGAGAGTTTTTTTTTTTTTTTTTTTGTAAAAAGAACGAGAGATTTGGTACTTTGATGCGTCGTCTATGTCCGTGCATGTGCTATATAAATATATCACATACACGTGTATATTTATATAAACATATTACTACACTCTTACGCATCTTTTCTGTCCCAAAATAATAACGTTTGAGTGTAATTTAATGTATATTAATTGTATAATTTAATTTAATTTAATAAAAATTATAGATCTAAAATGATTAAAGTAATATTAAATTTATTATAAAATCAAGTACTGCTACATGTTTTTAACATTCCTTTTAAAACAGAGACACTCTTGTCTCCGTTCATTTGCAACACTTTTTTTAGATATCTCATTTATTTTTAATACTATTTTTTATGAAAATTTTTATCATTTAATTTATCTAAATTATCATTCAAACATTTATTTTATGTCATATCATATCATTTTATTTTAATTATTTTATTTTCTCATTATTTTTATTCATTTAAAATTAATTTATTTTTTACCACCTATCTAAATGACAATATGAATATTTTGATTAAAATTTTATTTTTTTTAATAATTATAAAAATCAAAAGTTGCAATGAAATGTAAGAGGGAGTAGTATATTAAACACTGCATATACATACAAAACAGAAGAATAAGTAAAGAGAAAAGAAATTAAAAAAGAGAAGGTTTGACCGAGGAGATCGAGGATGAGGAGATCTATAGGAGGGTTAGCTATCTTGTCACAAAATCCGAAGAAAAATAGAAGTAGAGTTTGATCAAGATCCACGATATCATTAATTTTATTTCTGAATTATTTAGGTAATATACTGTATATTTTTATTTGTGATTTTTTAATTACATCTAATTTTAAACAATTGAAAAAGTTTTATTATACGCTCAATTTTGTTATTTTTATTCTTGAATTATGTTCTTCATACATCAAATATTTATCATGTATATTAAATTAAAGATTATATTAATGTATTAAAATAATAAAACCGAGTGAGAAGATATATAATAATTTTTCTATGAGTAATTAATTTTATTCAAGATTTAAATATATCAATTTTCTTTCTACACATTAACAATAATCACCCCTTAGTCGTCAATAAACGAGAATTAGAAATAAAAAATATGATAAGATTTTTAAAAAATTTCAAACGATTAACGTAATCTGAGCCCTTCTTAATATTATTAATTTTGATAGTTGAAAATTTATAATATGTATCATTATTCCAATTCTAACTAGCTATAACTCTTGTAATATTACATACATAATATATACACACACACATATATGATCCATTTGACTACCCGTACATCAAAATGATTCTTATGAGCAGTAATTAGTATAAGTGGCGAAAATGCTTATTTATTTATTTATGAATTTAAATATTATTGTTGGATGAATGGATCAAGGGTATAATATAAAAGATGTGTTAGCTGTCAAAATTTTAATAGATATAGATTAACTCCCCAATTATATATATATATATATATATATATATATATATGTATGTATGTACACACAACACACTTTTCTGTTCATCCCCAGGAATGCTAGCTAGCTTGCCTTACCAAAAGGCTCATTCATTTACTGATAAACAAAGTCATCAACTCTCAAGTAGTAGTACTACTACTACTCTTCTCTCTCTCTATTTCTCTCTCTCTCTAGAACTGTCATGGGAAATAGTGAAACAACTCCCACAGTTAGCTAGATAGGAAACAAAGAACTAACTTTTCTTGCTTCCTTTCACGAGATCCAATCCTCAAACCCACGGTGAGTCAAAACTCATACCTTTCTTTTCTTTTAACCCCTAGTTTTCTCAAACCCTAATTACTACACTACCAACTTCAAATCTTTACATATATATACACACACAGATCTCCATATATCTTTAGACTTTACTCTATCAACAAAGAAATCTGCACATATATTTTCATTACATATGATAGATACAGAAGATAAGTTATTAGTATATTTTTTGAAGCTTATTCATTCTTTGTTCTTTTCCAAAAACAATTAAAAGTCTATACATATACATACATACATACATACATACATACATACATACATATATATATATATATATATATATATATATATTTGTGTAGGTATATTAATTGTAGCATATATATACATCTGGCTTTCCAAATTTCATATTTCTTTAGTTTGGGACTTTCACGGATCTATATCGCTTATATATATATATAATTGCCTCAACTAGCTTGCTAAAAAGATTTTCTTGATCCTTCTGTTTGGTGGTCACACTCAAAAGCCAGATCCATCACTTCTTACATAGGTAAGTAGAAAAGGGTAGCCAAAACATTTTCGTGTATGTGTATATATTATATATATGTGTGTGTGTACACTCTTTTTTAGTTTATGTTACAAAAAAAAAAGAAAAAGAAAAAAAACTGTTAGGAGAAAATGAAGAAGAAATATTGTATACTTTAGCCTCAATGTTGAAAAAACAAACACATGGAACTCATAGGGATTGTCCCATAATATGTACCCATCAACATCCCAACAATCACAACCCTTTTTACATATACATTTCCTGATTCGTCTATATATGAATGTGACAGATGTGACATTTTATATTTGTTCTTTTAACTAATTTTCTCGTGTTCCTTAATTATTTCAGGGACATTCAATTTATGAGGTGAAAAAAAAATACAAATTCTGGGATATATTAAGGTGGAAGATCAAGAAGGTGGCTACTAGCATGGCGACGTCATCAAATTCACCATGTGCAGCATGCAAATTTCTGCGTCGAAAATGTCAACCAGAGTGCGTTTTCGCCCCCTACTTCCCACCAGACCAACCCCAGAAATTTGCAAACGTGCACAAGGTGTTTGGAGCCAGCAATGTCACCAAACTCCTCAATGAACTCCACCCCCACCAACGCGAGGATGCAGTCAATTCCTTAGCCTACCAGGCCGATATGCGGATCCGCGACCCCGTCTACGGCTGCGTTGGTGTCATTTCTCTTCTCCAACACCAACTACGCCAGCTCCAAATGGACTTGACCTCTGCCAAGTCCGAGCTCTCCAAGTACCAGAACCACATGGGAGGCATCACTAGTCAGAGCCTGATAGCGGCCGCTGCTGCAGCAGCCGCCGCTACCAACCACCACCACCATAACATCAATGTGATGGGTGGTGGTGGTACTGGTGGGGTGGCGAGAGATATCGGAATCTACCACCACCACCACCAGTTTTTCCCAAGGGAACAGCCACAGGTGATTAGAGGGTTTGATGGAAGCAACCCTAGTTATGATGCTACTAGTCTACTTGCTATTGGACAATTGAGTCAATTTCCACACTCTAGGATTGCTGGAGGAGATGATAGGTGAATGCCCAAAACATTACTAATAGATATATCTCTGTCGTCTTAATATATATATTAATTAGGTATATTAATTAATTTCGGCTTTAATTCTGAGGTACCCTATTTACTCATTAAACATACTATGAAATAGGTAAATTGCATCCTTTTTTCTTGATTTGGTTCCACTTCTATATCTTTTGTTGTTTCATTTTTGTGTTGCTACATTGCTCGCACAGTTCCTAAATATATATGAAATACAAAAAAAGTTATATTGTGTTCTGTCTTTGGTTTTAGTTTGATTTAGCAACTCATTAATTAATAAAACGCTCATGAAATTGATAATAACTTTACTTTGTAATTAGGAGTACGAAAGGGATTAAGGGAAAAAATTTCATTGTATCCATAGTTTAGTTTCTTTATCATTTTTTTTAATACCAAAGCATCACTTGCACAATTTCTTTCTTTCTTTTTGTTTTTGTTGTTGTTGTGATGTGAGACAGAACTGAATAAAATTGGACTCAATGCTTTCTCCATTTATTAATTAAGAAATTAAAATTTTACCTTACTGATGATTGTATATTATTGAGCTATATATTGCATATAAGTTGGTACTTTCTGATTGAACTGTTACATATGCATAATGAAGACAGAAATTCTTACCATAAACAAGCTACACCGCAATTCAAATCATTCTTCCTCCAAACTTTTTTCCAATAGAACAAGCAATAATAAAAGGGCATTAACAGTATATTATATATAGAGGCTACTAAATAACGGTCACAAAAAATAATTTAATGTAAGGGATGAAATTCATATATAAATATATGTAAATAAACGATTGCCAATGAAAACATTCATTCATTTACATTTTTCTCCGTATTATATTATATTCAATTAAGTTTATAGCACATTAATTAATTACATTTCCTATAAATTACACCCTCCAATCCTTCTTATATATTAGACGCTTTAGCCTTTCTTAAATTTTCCATTTTGTTAATTTGCTATTTTAAAAGATGTTTTTAATAAAAGAATATTATAATTTAATCGTGCTTCCATTCTTAACACACTACTTTATGATTATTTACAAAACGATGATAATAGATGTTCTATATATACATAAATAAAAGTAAGAAAAGTTTGATAATAAATTTTTATTTTGTAAAAGAGTTAAAAAAAAAAAAAGGCAAAAAGGTAATACTCAGGTCAACCATATAGGTGCAATCACATCATGTGATCCTTATATGTGGTATTTTGTATGACGGACATTTATGTATTGAAATGTTGACCCTTATATTTCTTAGCCTACAAAGTAGATGTGACCTGAACTTCGTAGTCTAGGCAGCAAAATTTTAGGATCCCCCGTTTTAATTATTTAAATAGATAATAATATATTAAATATTTAATAAATATCAATTTAATAGATTTTAGTTGATATATACATTTATTATAATGTTATATTATAATAGAAACCTTTAATTATAACAAAATTTTTATTTTATTTTTAAAAAAATTACACCAATTTTATATTATTTGAGTTAAAAACTTAAAATTTATCTTTAATTTTAGAATTTCAAACAAAATGAACAATTGATTTATTATTGATGTCTATTTAGTTTAATTTCTCTTAAGTAAATTCTCAAATTTTGAACTTTTATGGCGGAAGAAACTAATTGATATGAAATTAAATTATCGAATACCGAATAAGTAAATCAAATAACCGACTTCTAAACAATTAAGAGATGAAATGGGAATGGAACAAAATATGAAAAGAAAAGTTCATGAGATTGATTAAATTAAATTTGAGCCTTCAAAAAATTTTCGAACATCAATTTTTTCCTTGATATTTCACGTCTGATATACAAATTATATCGATTAATTTAAAATTAGACTTTTAGGAAAGAAGTGTTTTTTACATTGTCAATTTTCTTAATTCAAATATTTTTTTTTTATAATAAATAGGGTAACTATGAAATATATAAGAACATGGTATCAAATTAAAAAATAAAGTTCATCATACACTACGTCCTTTCTCTTTTTTTCTCCTTAATTTATTAGTGTACAGTTGATTGGAAAGATCACAATTTCAGGTACATCTTTGTCCAAAAACTAGTGAGCATCAGAACGTGTGGGTGTAGACTTTGATTTTTTTTTCTTTTCAATTATTTATATTTTAAAAAATATATTTTATGATAAATAAAATAGGGAATGTAAGTAGAAAGTGTAAAGGGGTGACATGAAGTGAAAGGGACGATTTCACAGGTAGGGGTATATCCCGACAATAGCACTAGAAACGAAGCCAGCAATAAATTATTTATTTATTTATCTATCTATCTATATATAGATTATTAAGCAGCTAGAGAGATTTATGGTGAATTTGTGTGATAGACAAACAATTAAATTAATGTAAGTATATGGTGTGCTCAAAATAAAAAGAGAAAAAATTAGATAGCCGCACAATGTAACGAAATTTTAGGAGGAAGAAAGTTATCTTTTTTATCTTCTAAAATAAGTGAAAACTATTATTGTAAAATTATCAACAATCTCTATTTAATATAATTTAAAATTTTATATTTAAATATGTGAGATATAATTCAATAATTACATTTTATAATAATACAATATATTATATAGTGAATTCACACACGCTTATTCATGAACCATGGATACTGGTATATTATTTCTAATTCATAATAATCGTCGCTTGATTTTTTTACATGTAAGTTTAAGTGAATTTTTTTATATATTAAATATTTTATTTTAGTTAAAAATTATAATTATATTAATTCTTATTTAAATATTTTTATAAATATTTTAAAAAATTAAATTAAATATTTAATATATAAAAAATCACTTAAAATTTCTTAAAAAATAACAATTATCATGAACGGGAGAAAGTATTATGGAGTATTAATTGTTTAATATACACTCTTTCTATTTATGCCCACCTTACCTATCTAGAAATACTTATTTGTTTTCACCAAAAGGTAAAACATTGTACTCTCCTTTATAATATTATTATATATATATAGGTTTTTGAGATTTAAAATAAAGCTTTATTTTTTAAATAATATTGTTCTAAATATTATGAATTTTAATTCCACTGCAAAAGAAAATCATTATCGATGACCTTTTAGTAGAATTATTGCACGAAAGTGCTCTTTCTTCCTCTGCTTCAAGGCAGGGAAGATTCATAAAATAAAAGTTTGTTCACAATGGATTATAGTAGTGACACTCAAGGGGTTAAAACTACACTCAAACAATAGGCGAAGAAAGGGAATAACGTACTCAGACTACTTCTATTTAAATGCTCGATCTCATTGCAGATAAACAAATCAAAATTGAAAAATTTCCTCCCCTAATTACTGGTCAAGGCATGTCATATTTTTTTTTTAACATGATGTATATATGTATTTATAGTTTATTTGTTAAAAAAGACTTAACATAATAAAAATACTTAAGATTCTCTTCATGTTAAAATAAGAAATAGTAATATATTGGGATCGAATTTTTTTATTATAAATCTTAAAATTATAATAGTTATATATGTTTACTATATATAATAAATTATGTTGGTTTTGAGATTCAATATATTGTCATTTAATTTAAAAAATAAAAATATACTCTCTTTATTCCACAAAAACAACAACACTTACACTTTTGATAACTATTAATTTTACATATTTGACCAAGAAATAAATATAAAAATAATAATTTTTTCATATCAAATTTGTTATGAATCTTTAAGTTATAATAAGATCTATACGTTTAAAATTGAAAAAATTTTAAATTTATAGCAAAATAACATAGAAAAATTTTAAATGTAATTATTTTTTGGAATATTTTTTTTTAAATGTAACTTTTTTTTTTGAAGAACGGAGAGAGTATATAATAATACGGTGGATAATAAAATTTACCCATTAAAATAAAGTTGATTGATCTATATACATAATAATTAGATGAAATTAATGTATGTATCAAACAACCATGTTAATAAAACACAGGCTTGTTTTGTAATAGTCGTTATAAAGTGAGAAAGACGAGGGGAAGAAATAGAAGGATAATACTTCCCTCCGGTTTTATTTTTTAAAAGAAGAGTAACATTTAGATATGAAATTTTTTTTGGAAAAAAATGTTATATTTAAAAAAAAAATTCTCTTATGACGTCATATCTTTAAAATTTACTTTTACAATTTTTTTACTTTTTTATTAATTAAATATTTTATAATTACATAAAAATTATAATATAAATATGTAATTATCAATTAAATATATAATATTAATATAAGTATAAACTCAAACGTAATTTCTTTTTTTGAAGCGAGAAATAATAAAAGCAAAAGGCAAGCATTAATTTCGGGTTGTCCTTCTGACGGACGTCTGCAGGAGGCAGCAATACAGTCACTCTCTCGTCCTCACCTCTCAACCTCTCTCTGCATAATAATACTATGCACTTGTACTAATTAATACGGAGTACTACAATAAATTAATTAAGTTGCATATATATCCTTCCAAACAACATTCATCTATATACATATATACATATATATATATATATATATGATGATGATTATATATATATATATATATATATATGAATACATATGGGGTAGCAACTAGCTAGTTTATTCTTCCAACCAAGATATATTGCATGCATGCATGCAAGGCAATAAAAAGAGATCAAAGATATGAGATCGATTTTGCCTACTCAATGCCTTCCCTTTGCATTTAATTCGGCAGATCCACCTCCTAACACCCTTCCCATCTTACTCTTTTTTTTTTTTTTTTGGGTACTGCTACTAACCCTTACTATCTTACTAGAATATAATATATTTATTATTTCATTTGCCTAAATTTATTTGTCACAGTTAATTATTAAAAATAAATATATTGGCTTTTAATTTTCACAATTCATTAAATATATAATAAATTTTAAAATACAAAAACCCACTTTAATGATAGTAATGTACTGTTATGATTATAATTATATGTCTACATTTAATATATAAATATAAAGTTTTAGTTTTAAAAATAATCAATTACATCATAAAAATTAAAAAAAGAACAAATGAATTACCCCTAAAATTTTGAGATCATTGTGGCTGTTTCTGATTTCATTTGTGACCGATCAGTCACAAAATAATCTAACGTGTCATAAATTAATATATTATTCATAATATTTAATTTTGTAATTAAATAATAATTACAAATAATATATTTTTATAATTGATATTATTTTTGTTGTGATTGACGTTACTAATTTATTGTTTAAATCGATTACCATATCAAAAATTCATAGTAATGGAAGGAGATTGAAGGAGTGGCTATCTCCCTTTCTTTCTCTTTCATAAGACTATCTTCTCTCTCATCCTTTATTACTCCTTCAAATACACTGGTAGGCCAATCAAGTTAAATGTCTAAAAAACATTTAAGTACACATTGAGTTTAATGTGTACCCTTAATTAGACAAACACTCACGCGCACACACACATATATAAGGACGAATAATTTTCACCTTGAATCAGTTGCATTTCTCGTTGAAGTGAGATTTTTAGTATTACTGATGAGTGATAAGAAAATATTATTCATTAATATAAATATCTAAGCATGTACTCTCTGTTTTAATATAAGTATTTTTTCAATTTTTTTATACGTAAATTTAGATTAATTTATTTTATATGTTAAGTATTTTATTTTAGTTAAAAAAATTGTTCATACTAATTCTTATTTTAAAATATTTTTGATTACTAAATCTGTAAACGAAACGGATTACCAAAAGAGAAAACGATGAATTTATTAAAGTTGTACGCATTTAAGAAAATTGTTATCGGCAATAAGCGAAACAGTCCTCCAAAAAAGAAAAAAATGAACTAATTAAGTTTGACACATTTGTTGAGGAAATTATTTAATTATCGACACCTTTAAAAATATATTATTGATGGTGTAGCATTACTTAATTATATTAAAACATTTTAAACTACTGTGTAATTAATAAATAATTTAGAGATATATATTACTAAGGAAAATTAATTTTATTCTCTTTAAAAAATTGAGAATAATAAGATATACGAAATTATAAAAATCACTGAAATATCGTTTAAAATGTGAGGGAGTTTTGAATGGGACCACTGGCGATGAGTAATGTATGTGTCATCATGGCTTGACTATTCCTTCCCTCCTGCTTCTTGGAGTTTGTCACGCACTCTTTCCTATACTAAAAAGGAGGAGGAGAGAGAGAAGAGAGAGAAAACGAGAGGAGAGAGAAGAGAACATGCAAAGAGAAGAAAGTAACACATCAGGAATAAAAACCTTCTTGCTTCTTTCTTCTTTATTACATCCCTTTTGTTCCTCCTCTCTCTTTGACTCCCCCCCCCCCCCTTCCCCCCCCCCCCCCCTCCCCCCCCCCCCCCCCCCCCCCCCCCCCCCCCCCCCCCCCCCAACAACCTCCCTCCTATTTAACTCCTCAAACCTACCACGTACAATTGTAACATGATACACAAATGTCTTCCCTATTCATTAAAATATTATTTGAATAAAGTTCATAATATCAAAATAATAATCATCGTTTAAAAATTTAATATAATTAAAAATATATTTGCTGTGGTAATATAATTTTTACTCTTAACAATATTATCTATCATAATAGATAATATCATTATGTATATTTTTTGCCCCTTCAGAATCGGTATTAGTTCGATAATGATTAAAACAACAAACTCATATTCAACAAGAATTTATTTTTGTATAATACAGAAGGAGGAATCAAAAAAAAAAAAAAATGATCGCATATTACGCTGCTCACTAATTACTTAAGATGGAATATCACGTTGAGACGGCGGGTACCAAATTAACCACTCAACCATCCAAATTACGTAAAATACGAACACATCTTCCTTTAGTAACACAAAAGTCTACCGTCCATAGACTTGCACACAATTTACCCACCTATAACAACTTCTTGTAACGTTTTTTTTATACGAACTTATAAAATTCAAAATAGACCTCCCCTAGTTTCCTCTTTACTTTTTTCTGATGCATTAAATTATATATTCGACATGAGCAATTGTTAGGATCATATAAAAATATAATGGTGTATTAGTGTTAGGGCATTTCCGATAATGTCTGTAAAAAAAAGTTTACCTATATATAATAGGGAATGAATGAGTGATTTTTAATTCTCACTATATAATTTCTCTTAAATAAAGAGTTTCCTATTTTAGGGAACAAAATTGTACAACTATTCTTTATTCTTAAAGAATCACTATTAATTATCCATTCCTAAAAATAAAAAAAATACTAAACTATATATTATTTTGCTAACTTTTCTTTAATTGTTAAATATAAATTATATATATATATATATATATATATATATATATATATATATATATATATATATATATATATATATATGCGATTCTAAGTTTCAAATTCTTTTTTGTTATTTGAAATTAAGTTTGGAGATATATGAATTGTTAAAAAAATATATTATGAGTGGTAATTATAGTTTTAATTATAAGACACTATGTATTAATATTTGATAATAAAAATATAATTAAATTGGTTTCGAATTTAACTTCCTTATATAATAAAAATTAATTTGATTTAAAACTAAATTGCCTAATTGAAATTTAGCTTTTTTTTTAATGTTGTATTTAAAATTATTTTAATATATAAATATTATAACTATATAATGTTATTTAAATGATTTTTTATAAGGATACATTATTTTAATAATAATAATATCCGGTAATTCTTCTTCTTCTTATATATATTATTTTATTTTTTGTTGGCTTGTTCGTATGCGGGTTGGGGGGGGGGGGGGGGGGGGGGGGTCACATACGTGGTATTTGGCCGTTGGGCGGGACACTAGTTTCTGATTTTTTTTTTTAAGTTAAAATAATACTAACTACATGACATTGCACTAACATGGGGGTGCAGTACTAAATAGACAAAGGACAAATGAACTATGCATATTAAGATATTCTGACCCTCATTAATAGGGACACATAAATTCGATATTCTGGATTTCGGGCAGTTTGAAGATACATTTTGCAACCTTTTTTTATGTATTTAAATTTGAACAATATAACAGTTAATTAGAACTTTAAATGCTAGTATTGTAATTAGCCAACTAAATGAGATTGGGCAAGTTGAGTTTTACGGTAATTTAATCGAATTTGTATATTAAGTGAGTCGAGTTGAGTCAATTAAAATTTTCTTAATAAATAAAAAATTGTGTTTATTAGAATGTATGACTTAGTGATCAATTATGTAATGATTGTGACACTATATTTATGTTATGTTTTGGTTAAATGATAAT
The DNA here is from genome assembly GCA_014636745.2 of Centella asiatica. Taxonomy (NCBI): domain Eukaryota; kingdom Viridiplantae; phylum Streptophyta; class Magnoliopsida; order Apiales; family Apiaceae; genus Centella; species Centella asiatica. Next base: position 16,315,148 of record CM025786.1, read on the forward strand.
TTCTTTTATTATGTTTTATTTATTATGTTATATAAATGTTAATATAATAAATGTTCTTAGAAGAATACTAATTATATGGATTCAACTATATGATTTGAATATGAGATCATATAAGTATGTTATATATCATTATTCTTAAATGTCTCTAGTCGAGTATTATTGTTAGTAAACCAACAATAATACATTGAGACTAGTATGTGTATTGACTGACATCTCATTGATCATAAATATATACGAGATATATTAAGTTGATGCATAGGTAAATGTTAGACAACAGTGTACTGGACAACATTATGTTATGTGTCATAAATAATTCTCATAGTGACAATGATATAATAGTCCTTCGATATAAAGTCATGACATTTCTACATAAGGAGTTATGTGTTTTGAAATTGTCAAAAGTTACTTTTAACCGAGTGAACGATAAAGGTAATTGTTGGATGCATCATGAAATGATATAAATGAAATTTAACCCTCCTATAAATTAGGGGTAATATCTATAGACCTCTTGATTGAGTGAAATTATGTCGTACTCAAATAAAAATTTGTTTCATATAGTCTACTCATTGATCAAGAAAACTGAGATTAAATTGTGAAGATGATGACACATCCATGCCTTGAATTTAATCTTAGATATCAAGGTTAAAAGGATTAAATTACATTAAAACATTGGTCACGAAAAGGTTGCGTCGAATCAACGACTTTATTTTTATTTGGGTAACAGTGATGTGTCACTCACTGTTTATAATTTTATAATATGATTTAAAATTATTGTCAATGTAATAATAACCTACATGGTCACACATTAAAAACATTCATTAAGGAGATATAATTTAAATGTCAGTGATTTTAATAAGATTGATTTTATTTAAATCATAACTTTAAATTATATGTATGTAATTTGTTTATAGTAGAATCCCATAGAAGAAAATACGAATATATATTTATTTGTATATATATATTAATGAAGTGAGACTTGATTAAAATATATAATAAATATAAAAATATAGGTTTCATTCTCCTAATTAAATTAGGGTTTGAAATTACTCTATACACAACTATAGATAGGATATATCAGTTGTTCTCTTGGATATACGTTTTCTGAAAAAATCATAACCACTCATAAGAGAGAGACTAAAGTTGAGAGAGAGAAAAAAAACAGATTCAACAACTAGTACTGCAATTCTCCTTACTTCGGATCGTTTTAACGATTCGTGGGGTGTTCGTGTGGATACCAATCATTTGTATTAAATTGTTTCGCATATATTCTCAAGTTAAGGTTTTATTTTTTTTGTTTTAAATCGTTTTTTTTCCCGCTGTTTTTTATTTGTCGAAATCCCAACAGTGTTTGATTAATTCATTTGAATAATCGAGTCGAACATAATTGAGTCGAATAATGCAAATTATTTGAATTTATTTCATAATCGAATTAAAATCGGCCAACCTTAAATATTAATTAAATATATACAAAATTATGTTCACATACCAAACAAGTTTTAAACTAATTAACTTGAGTAAAATAGTATAATTACTTCGAAAAAGGTAAATTTTATGATGCATGGCGTGCGATTCAACAGCTCCGATTATATTATTCAAAATCTACGTCGTGCCAAAAATTGGTTGATAGACATTGTATCCAGAGGTCCAAATATGTAAACTAAATTTTGTATCATGTCAACTCAACGACCAAGTCACTAATATTCTCATTTTGAAATAAAGTTAGGCAAAATTAATAAACAATATATATCCCAGTATTGCGACCAATATTATTATCGGTTAAAATAATTTTAATTTTTTTTAAAAATTCTGAGATGATTTTAGTTATTTGTATTTTCATGTGATATTATTATGATGAATTTATTATTGTGTCTAGCACAACTCAAAATTGATTCATAACGATAAGCGTGTAAACAGATACAGATATACTTATATTTATATTCGCTTCATTTTAAGCGGATATGGATACGATTAATATTCACCGGATAAAATCGAATACAAATACGGATATCAGATATTTTGAATATATTTTAAGCGAGGGTAATTTTAATATTTTAGTAAAAATATGTAACACATAAAAATGAAAATATAAAATTTTATTCATTTCACTAAAAAAAATCTACCATAACCTTAATATTCATTTTATAATGAATTATCTATTCCTTTATGAACGTAATCTTGTTATATAACTTAAAAAAATTAATCACTTATACCTTAAAAAATAACAGAGTTATTATGTAAAATTTAGTATAAATAATTACTAAAAATAGATAAGAATATTAACGGATGGAAATATATATATATCCGTATCCTATTAATTTTTAATTGGATACGGATAATATTCATTTTTTCAAATACAGATATGAATATTTTAATTAAATATTGAATATTTCAGATTCTGTTTGCAACCCTACATAACGCACATACATTAAGCCACTTTTTATAATAAAAAAAATAAAAAAACAAAAACAAAAAAGGTCTACTAAAAAACATTTACTTCTTCACGTTTTGATGTTATTAGTCAACTAAAAGAAATATTAACTTCAAAACTGAGCACTAAACTACTTACAAAAAACACTAAAAGAGCTCAAAGTCAAGGTGGATAAACAAATTTATAACAGCCAAACATTTTAATGAAAAATTTATAACCGATAAAAAATAAATTTAAATGAGCGACTGTTCTTCCTTTTTTTTTCTCTCCCTTTTAAGTGTCTTGTCTCTTCCATTAGAAACTTATTTCCTGCAACTCGAGAGAATGTGAAAGATTCCAAGAGTGATAAACAAAGAGATAACATCTAAATTTAAGGAACACTTACAGATTTGGCCTTTTTATTCATTTAGTTTCTGCAATGGAACATGGTATGTCTTTTTTTTAAATAAGTTTTTTAAATTTATACTGTTCTTAATATTTTGGTACAAAAAGGTGATACAATTAGATTCGTATGCATCATTAAGAATTGGCCAACATTCTCATAAATTTTTTTTTTCAGCAAGCATCAGCATCATTAGATCATGAATAAACTGAGTTGGTAGACTATATATATTCAACTTTTCGAAAGTGCAACTCAACTCGAACAAACGAGCAAATTCCAGATATGAATGTTTACGTGTTTAGTTCAAGTTGATTCGAAAACTCGAATGCATATTTTTTGACTAGTATTCAACTTGACTCGGTTTAATTCCATTATTTAAATTAGCTATCCCGTTACTAATCTTTGTTCAACTTGACTTAATGGACAAACTCAACTGGAGTCAAGCTCAAGTGAACTTAGATGGCACAATTAAAACTCTCTATTATATCAACCATACATTAGCTGCAGATTACAGAAACATCAAGATATAGTATGACACATAAAACATGTACATGCACACATAAAACACAATTCATATAAAAAGTATACATATTTAATTAGCGTGCATGTGCGCTCACACACATTTATAAACATAGTTGTCTATGCAGAAACATGAGAACAGAAGAGAAGGAGACATATAGATCGATGGGGTTTTTACCACCATTTTTACTTGAAGCAATGGGGATTCGGTATTTTCTGAATCCTGAATACAAAAGAAATTCTTTGTTGATATGAACTCTTTCGATTTAGATGTAACGCTAGAAAATATGGTTCACGGAACTATAAGTAGAGCACGTACACATTCGTTGGTACACGAGATTGCGTACCAGTATTACTGAAAGTTCACCTATAATTTTGATGAATTAGAGACTGATCCATCTTAACTACTGGCTATAGCAGGAGCCTGGCCCTACGGGGGCAACTCTTCCAGGGCCAGACAGTGGAGCCGCTGCAACTCCTCTTTGATTTAGCAAACACCTAAAGTGTGCTAACCTTGAAATAACTTCCTTTGGATCCTTAGCCAGCTTATCAGAAGATGTCCACAGCCTCTCTTCATTGGAGACAAAAGGAAAGCACAAGGAAAAAAGGAATGTCATAAGAGCATTGATTCAACTATTCGGTCACAAAAATAACTAGCTAAAGTATTCAAATTTTTTGAAAAGTAAAAGAAAAAACAGTTGCCAAGAATTGCAGTAATAATGCTCCGAGGAACGTCTTATGAATAGAATATCATGTTTCAACAGTGACAACAAAAGAATATATTTGTCTATCCCCTAATAGAAGTGAATTTATCTCAATTGGTTTTCTTATGACCAATGTTGTAGAAATCAGTAAATTGAAACTAGGCAGCTTGGTGTTTTTCTAGGCTAAAAGGTACTGCTACTAACAAGAATTATTGGGTTTTCAGAACTAAAATGAAGTATGTTATTAGCAACAAGACATTACCAAATGAAATTCAAAAACAAAATTTAAATATTTAATGATAATATATACTATACTATCACGTAAACAATTTTCTAATCGTATGCATACCTTTCCCAAATTCCTGCATCTGTCATTGAATATGTAAATATATCTAATAATAATCTAGAAAATGAATTTATCAATTTGAAGGTAGTTAGAAATAGTTAATGGCGAAGAAATATGATGGGTTAATTGATAACTCAATGAAATTTGGGTATTTTCCTCCTTTGTTTCTTCTTCAGCCCATTTTGAGACCAGTTATAATAATCCATATCATTTAAGAATTGGGTAATGAATTTTGATTATATATAATTGTTTTCTCAAACAATTTATTGAAAGTACTGATGATGATGAGTACCTGCAGCGGCTGCAGCACGTGGCCATATTGTTTGTTCAATGTCTGATCCATCAATGTGTTCGCCCCACATGCATACCTCACCACCAATAACTAATTTCTGTTTTGCCGGGTCAGTAATGTTTGTGAGGGGCTCATTCATATAGAACTCCGGCCATGTTGTATCCAAGTGGTCTAAATACCACTTGTCCTGGTTACTTACAATGCACCTTAACCCAGCTGCAACCACTCGCTCAGCAACACCACCACCAAGCCTGTCAGAAATGTTAAGAAGTAGTAAATTAACCTGCCTGGACAGAAAGGAAGTACAGTAAAAGAACAAGTATTATCTCACTTCAGGATTTATTATGGTTTTTCTCGCGTTCTTACTATTTTATATTTTTAGTATTAGCAAATGAGTTTAGCTAACCCAATATAATTATCGAGAAAATGGTGACTTGTGTGTTATTTGTGCAATCAAATATAAACTCAATTGGGCAAAGCAGAATATGGTATGGAGTAACTAGTGTTTGAGTTGATCTTCTTTCATGGAATAGATAAATAAGAGCTGCAAGCCTGTGAGATGGAACTAGCGTTTTTGTTAAGGGGTTATAACCATATTCAAGCTTGTTCACGCGAACATACTCACTTTGGCAGTTTACCCAGCATATCAAGGGTATCTACTTGAAAACATTCGAGCATGCGTATGTCTGTTTTTAATATTTCCCAGTAATTTAGGAGATGTAAATTGTCAACTGAAACATGTCCAACATAAGAGGGAAAACATGGTCTACTTTATCATTATCAATAAATATTAGAAACCCAGACATGGACAGATTTGAGGTGATACTCTAGACAAGCATCAACCCTGAGCTCTAATTTTTCGGGTAAGAAAGTCATGAGGGCCCAACCCCAATCCCCATCCACCATCAACTCCTCGACAGAGCTCTACTTGTGAAGTACAAAAATAACAAGCTTCTCATTTGTTAAAAGGAAGGCTGTAGAGAGTACATTGGTGATATTTCTTTGCGGGCAAGAATATTAATAGAACATCTGTCTATGATAAATCATTTTTTCTTTCAACTTAACTTCATTTAAGGACAAGTAAATAATTTGGCCCAGTAAAGAGAAGTATCAAATACTCTGTATACATGCTATTATGGTCCAATAAGTTAGAATTTATCTTCAACTTTAAGTTAGAAAACGAGACAATCATCGTGCTTGTATCTTCTTTGCATGTCAGCATATAAATAAGACCCGTTTCCTTACAATAAGAGGTGGTGTCATAATACAGTACTTTGAAATGGTAAATAGATGAATTTATATTTCCACAAGTCGTAGCTATGAAGAATGTCTATAAGACAGTTTAAAATTTTAAATAAATGAATTTTTCACCACAAGTCATGCTATGAAGAATGTCTTACCAGTTATGGATGACAGTTTTGGGGTTCAATTTACTGCCAAAGTCATTGAAGGTCTCCTCCCTGCAACAAGTTACAATGATAATTAGATTTAATCGGTTAAATAGAACAAGTTCCAAAAGCATAAGACTTTACCAGTTAACAACTTCATATCCATGGGACATAGCAATTTTCTGTGCTCGCAAGACGAAGTACTCGTAAGCTTCTGACTCATTCATTCCATTTTTCTTCAACCTGAAAAAGAGAACCTAGACTTTTAAATCCTAAATAGTAACAATTTTATTGCTGTTCACAAATTCTGATTTTTGGAGTATGAAAAGTCTGCAGGAAAATATCACTGAATATTCATTCTGTAGAAGGAAAATTGAAATATCTGTGCGCATCATAATTTGAGTAATATAACTGATCAATTATTCTGCAGTGGCTTCAAGATGGTGGTTTATTAAGAATAGAAGATAAATGACATAATAATTATGTTTGGTAATTCAGGAATAAATGGTCGTATATCCACTAATATAGGTGAATAACTAATGCACTCCATGGTTTGAGTTTGCACTTTGCAACACATCTTTTTAGATATTTAATGCAAAAATTTTCCATTAAATTTATCTAGATTATCTGAATTTTATCCATTTAATATAAGTGTGGGGTCCTATCACCTTTACTCATTTTTAAACTAACTCGTACTACAACTTCTCAATAAAATATTTGAATCTAAAAATTTTGATACGTAAACACAACTTGTGAAATCATCGTTCAATTTCAAACTTTTCTATCTGGACATCAACCATCCGTCCATCTGATCTCTTCCATTTTTATTCACATTTGGGTGCATATTGTCCCTTAAATCATGAAGGATCACTTTAGCAAGTTCCTAGGAGTAGTATGATCAATTTTATGTTTGCAGAAACATCCCTAAAAGATAAAAGTTCTACAGATCTTCAAAATAAGTACGATACACTTATTATACATACATATACATGCACAAATACACACACACACACACGCATGTGCACGCATGCACATATAGTCCATGTTCCCCATCAGTGTGAAAAATTATATTTAATTGCATTCGAGATGAAGGGAAATAAGTAAAGTCGCGAGATTGTTACCATTTCCTTACATGAGGAGTTGTTCCCCAGCAACCTGAAATTAAAAGACCAATGTATGTATTGATATTCATTCACTTGTGAAGTTTTACAAGAGATAAGTGAGAGTAAGGAATGCTAATCAATGTATGGGTGTGAGTGTGTAGGTGGGTGGGTGTCTGTATTGTGAGTGCAGGAAGCCTTTGGCTATTAATTCAGTAAATGCAAAATACAAAATTTTATACCAGAAAATATGCAATAACGAAAAGGTAGAAAGAAAAAAGAAAAAGAAAAGTGAAACAAAACAAAAAGAAGTTAGCATTATGTACTGAATTTTATACTGATTCAGTTTTCACTGATTTTAACCATGAATATAAATACAAGTTAAGAAATGATGGCCAGGTCCAAGGGCTAATGACAAATAATCTACCTCAAATACAACTATACAAGTATTCTGTGAAAGTCCTAATGATTCGAAATTAAGATTTTGTTAAAAGGCAAAAGCTGCTCACCCTGAAATTCTTCTTATGTGATGTTTTTAAATAGAACACTAATACCTGTCAAAATTTTCTTGACCATTTTTTGATTGAACTTGGGTTGTGTTTGATAAAACTGAATGATTAAATCTGAATGATAAGGATATCTATATACTATAGAGCTTCTGAATCTGAATTAGAAAATCTGTTTGATAATAACATTATTTTGGTCATTTGAATAACGTTAAAACTAAAATTAAGAGGGACATTATCAAAGTAAAATTAATTTTCAAGTTAGATTATGTAATAAACTTGTAAAATAATATTTCTACGAATTTAAAGATAATATCTTTGTTAGAATTCTCATTAAGAGGTATTTCTTAATGAATCAACATCTGTTTCTTCTCATTACCTGTCAAGAGGTATTAAGAGACATTCAAGTATCATAATTTTTTTTATCAAACAACTTGCAGCTCTTACCGATTAAGAGGTCAAGTTATTAAGAGATGTTGAGAGGCAATCAAACACAACCTTAATTAAACGAATATTTGTTCCTCGCACAATCGAAATTGAAAGAAAAGAACGATGATAATACGTATATGCCAGGAGGAATACCAATAAATGACTAAAGGGCTTGATTAAAGTCAAGAACGATAATAATAAAGAAACACATCTCAGATGTTAATTATCCGAGAAACTTTACTAGAAATCTACTTAATGCAAGTGGAAATAATACTGTATAATACATCATTAACCATTATTGGATAATAAAAAGAGAACTCACTGGTGTCCACTTCATCACCCCCCAAATGAACAAATTTGTATGTGAATATCTTGCTGAAATCTGAAATCAGATTGAGTTCAGGAATGTTAACTGCATAAACATTGCCATTACCAAATCAGAGGAAGTAAGTTTTAACGTGAAAAGTAGGTACTTGCCTGAGAGAATTCCATTGATTAAGTTAAAGGTAAACTCATTGCTGACATCAAGTGGCTCCATACAGGTATCTGATGGCCACAAGGAAGGATAACCAACCCCCCTACGGATGTAAGACATTGAACTTCTTCAACTACTAAGCAGGAAGACCTTTAATAAAGTATGTTCATGAATTAAGATCTTCATAATACGTTTGGAGCCTAACTAGTACTTGGTAATTGGTATAAATGTACCTAACTCTACAATGATATCGTTTCATAACCAAGTATTTTCTCTATCTATATGTAGTGACATAGATACCAGAATCAGATTTGATAAGTTAAAACTGCATACCAGGAGCGAGCATGCCCAGGAACATCAACCTCCGATAGTACATTAATCCCCCGTTTTTTGGCATAGCTGAAATATTAATAGTTCAAATTTCAGGCTGTGTTGGGGAAACCAACCCTACCTTGAGAAAACAAGAGAAACTAACTTGCCTCACAATCTCAGAAGCATCAGCCATTGTATATCGCTCTTCAATAGAATAAGCACCGTTCCATAAGTTTGGGTACGAAGGAATCTCTAGGGGAAATGACTCTGTATCTACGATGTGCCAATGTAACACATTCTGCATTGCAATTAAGAAGAACAAACAATGTCAATATAGAGATTGGTGATCAATATATTGTACAATACATCTTAAACTGTGGTTAGAAAATGCCAATGTTTCTTGGACTTTCTACTATATGCCCAGGGAATTAAAAAACCGCATGTTAGTCTGTCAAATGCAAACCCAGATGCATATGACTTAAAAGAATTAACCAAAAGTTGGGACCAGCAGGAGTACTCTATTATATGACTGAAAATTTTTGGAAAGGAAAGACTAAGCGATGGCTCAGATCCTTGCAATCAACAGTCTACTTAGAATTTCGTGCTACCGATAGGGCCTAGTCCCAAGTACATGATGAAGTGGAGTTAGTTTGCTAAGCTCCGAACTATATTAATGCAGCATATGGACAAAGGGACGAGAGGACGAAGGAAAAGAGCATAAGGGCAAGTGGATGAAGGTAACAATCTCAAAACCACCAAGCTACCAGAGACGCATGCAGTCAGTTCAGCATTATACAGTAAAAAACTAACAACTCATACAGTGGAAGTGGAGCGTACAAATGAGGCAGAAAGTTACCAACCAAAAATGACAAAGCACGTGTCAACACCTGATTGGACAAGCTCAATTGACATATATTCCCTCCCAAAAGAAGAAGTGCGTATTAACCATTGGATGAAATTTAAGCAGACTGACTAGACTATAAAAGGAAAGAAACACACTTGTAAAGGACATTGCACTTTCAGAACTTGAATCTCCATTTTGTACTTTCTCTCCCTAGAGATTCCTCTCAACGTTCCTCTCTGCAAAAGCTTGCACCAAGCTCTCGGATCCAATCAATACACAGAAATTATCTGTATCAGCTACATTTTTGTGCTTTCCCAACTTATGAAGGCCCAGCCTACCAATTTTGAGTGTTTCTGAAATGATGGATACCATTCCTAACTCATTTCATTTATTCAATCCAAATGTAGCAAGAAATAATAGCAGGGTCATAGGCCTTTGGCCTAGAATTGGGCCAGTTCTAGTCTGGAAGGTCCTAGCCTACCAATATTGGCCTAAATTGCCTCCCTATGGAACAAAACATATAAATTTCTGCACCTGGCCACTCATGTGTCATGGGATCTTTATGCACAAATACCTGGGTTTTGTGTCATCTATTTCCCAGGATTCCTTCCCATGACATCAAGAGCTTATGTTAATTATCTCTAAGTACATCTCAACTTATTCTTTTCCATAAAAGGACCTTATAGGTATCTTTTTGAGATTATAATCTCCATAACTCAACAGTTCACACCAATGCACTAAGCCCAGCTTTTTATCCTTCGATAATGGTTAATACTTGACAATTTATCTATTCCACTCATCACACACCCAGTATTAAGAGTGAACACGGAATGAAACAAGAAAGGAATTACCAACCAGCTTTGCGTAAGCCATAGAATCAATAACTTTTTTTATCACTGGCAATGGCTGATAGTGGCGAGATGTATCTGCAGCATTCTCAGTCACAAGTTAGAACAAAAATATTAGCATTATAAGTCCATCATAAAAATACAAAGAAGATATATATATTCAACTAACTTTTTGTTTGCATCAATAAATGTCCAATTACTTATTACACCTATCTAGAAAGGAGTTTGATTTCACTTTGTTCTTAGACTATTTGTTAAACTAAGATATAATTAATGGTCCGAATGTATTATCTTCGAAAATAAAACAACGTTAATAAATAAAGAAGTTCTTTGTATTATTTTTTAACTAGTACCAATAGACATCTTGACTTGTCAAAATATATTAAATTCACATCAATTCTGAACTCCAAGATTTTCCTCAAACTGGTAAGGTAAAATTCAAATGAAGTTCTTCCAGTGAAACTACAGTAGTCCTAGTCTCTGTTATGTTATTATTGATGCATAGGTGAAGCATCTATCTATGCCTGAGTATCCAACTGCAACTAAGAATAACCTTCTTTGTGTGTGTTCATAAGCATAGGTTGTCCATGATGAAAATTAACTTCACTGAACAGGTTCCATCATATTAAAATATCACGTATCTAGATTTCAACATAGTATAAAATGAGAAAAAGCACCCCACCAATTAACAAGCCTCTGTACGAGAATCTAGGTAGATCATAAATGGTCCATGGAGCCTGACGAATTTCAATTGCTCTCGTGCTGAAGTTAAAACGACAAACTTGGCTGAATGTCTACAATCATATTTCAAGGAATAATATTAATCAGCTATAAGTGTGTAATAAATAAAATCCAAACGTCGAAGGGTAAGAACACAGAACCTGCATCCCATGTAGAGCCCCATAAACTGTCTGTGCCTGCATATAAATTAGAAATAGCTATCAGTGGAACCAGAAAAATGGTATTTATATCACAAAAAAAAAGTAAATCAACCAAAATTTCTTAAACCAATAGTTATTTCGTACAATTTTTACTGCAACATGCCACTGCATTATAACATTACCAAGATATTGCACTTTATGACTCTAGTGAGTCAAAGATGCTGAATATTTCACATAAGTGCTATATATAACAACCATGGTACTATAAGAAGCTACTGACAAAGATGACAAACATTTCAATTCATGCAAGAGTCAGACCTGAAATTTCAATGCCTATGTTTACATAAGGATCTATGGAACTCCGGTTCTTGTCCTTTTTTACTCGTATTCGTAACTTTTATCATCCTTTTGTGTTATGTAGAAGCTAAAAATAAACGTTCACATGGGGTAAAAAAATTTAATTTTAGCAACTTTTACTCCAACACTCACCAAATTAAGGAAAAAGCTGCAATATTATTCATACGTGTGACAGAATACACTAGTAGAAGACTATTAGCGCTGGCTAAACTATCATGAAACAATAATTGTACTTTCATATATGTTATATCATAAGGAGTATGTTGGAATGCTTTTAGCATGAAGGCATTAATTATATATTAGTAAGAACAATAAGAGCTTCTACACAACAAATATTAATTCTTATTCTTATAAGATGAGAATCACCTAGAACAAATTTATACCCGACTCCCAAATAAGCCCAACATGCGCCTTTCTTGTGATTTTCTATCTCCAATTTCCCACCACATTGGAGCTATCTTACATTTTCACCTGCAGTAACTTAAATGACAATAAGGAAGTAGGGATTATCTCCTTTAATCCCATCAGATTGTTTCATCTGGAATAACATATACTCTGTTCTCTATATATTTGAGATGACTAAAAGGTTAGGGTTAAAAAGGACAAATTCTTAGACATTGTATCGTAATATCATATGATAACATACCTTATTAATTATTTTTATATTATTCATGGTAATAATATCACCAGCTTACTCAATTATGTGGTTCCCTAAAAGAACCAAAACTTGCTGAAATTTGAAATTCGTAAGTAGTTTTAATGAAATAAAAGTCCAAACTAATGTTAAAATAAATATTTATGAGAAAACCAATTCATCTCTCACACATTTAAATAAACTCCAACATAGACTAATAACTGATATGTCAGCAAAAATCAAACTCTTAAAGGAACTATAATTTTAACAATAGTGTGTCCCACTGAAAAAAATGTAGAAGTCAGTCAACCCATCTAACGCTCTCATCTCTTAAAAGCACCTTTGACTCTATCGCCTCAACATCTAAACTAACTGGAGAACAGCCGCAAAAAGCTATTAACTGATAAATAATCTATTTGCAAAAATGATGTATCATAAACTTCAAATACTGGGCCGATAATAAAACCTTGGGCAAAGTTCATAAATATGGGTTGGCTACAGCAATCACAACAATGAGGAAATATCAGGAGAGGGTTCATATGAAATGCTATTATTCCTTATACATTGTCTGAAAATTGGTCCAGATCACACTGTCAAGGTGGATGATTGAATAAATCAAAACACAGACACAGAGTACATTCTGTTTCCAGATGATGAAAATAAACTACTATTCTCAATCCTGGTAAGTGGTAACAAAGAAATTATCTCACTTATATTCATTCAGTTGAGTTTTGACTGCACACGTCATATATAACAGAAGAGAACAAACAAGAGGGTAAGTATAAAATAATCAATCATTGCTTCTTAGGTAAACCTATTATCTATCCTATTAGAAGCGCGCACTGAAGTGCAACTACAATTTGTCATGTTGGTTGCTGGTCCTCCCGTTCCCTGTTGGTTACTTGGTTCACCAAGTTACAAAAGGTTTGGTCATGGGATCAAGGGCTGGTACCAGCACACTAAACAACAACAACAACAAAAAAATAAAAATAAAAACTACAATTTGTCAAACCAACCTCCAGAAGTGCATAAGCCAGCTTTCCTTGTGCAGGGATGGATAAGTTGTATGATTCATCAATACCATATTGTAACTGCAACAAGCACAAATTTACGGAATTTGACATTGTTATTAGGTGGTGGCGAAATAAAAGGGTAGTCAAATTGGATATTATGTCAAACGGAATTTCAGTGATAAGGATAGGCTCCCTCAACAGTGAGGCAAAAATGAACTTATACCCATGTACCAAATATGAATCGAAGAAAATTAATGCTTGAACCAATATTCTGCTGTAATAATTCTGATAAACCAACAATCTCTAGACCATAATTTATTGTGGATATATCAAATTGGAGTCCTGACAAAGGAAAGAACTCCAGAGGAAACAAAACACCAAGGATATAAAATAGAAGAGTTGTTAATTTCCAACAAAATCGATGCAGATAAAAAACCTCAAGAGAGTAATCTTAAGGAAAGCAGGGCTGTGTTTGATACCATCATAACTGTTTCAATTTTTTTTAATAAAAGATCATATTTCTCTTTTCATAAATAAAATTATTGGTAGCTACAACGGTTTTAAATACCTTGCTTAAACTCGTGTGTGTGAGCACTTGTATGCCCCTATATATAGAAAATTAGGAAAAAGAACTATAGCTCTTCTTGGAAAAAGAGGCTACAGATCTATACACGAATCCACAATTGTTTTTAAAAATCTAACCATACGAATTGAAAGAGCATAACATGTAAATATTCTCACTTTTTTGTGGTCTATAACCATGTAAAATTAGTATTTTTTTTTAAGGGCTAAAATGCATTGATCTTATATGGTTATAAAATAATGTAAAGAAATAAAAAAAAATCAAAAAATTCACACATTGTATTGTTCTTGCATGCTTGTACGGTTAGATTTTTCAAAAAAAATAAATCATAAATTCATATATAAAATACTATAGCCTTTTTTTTCTAAATGAGTTGGGTACCCCTGGCCCCGTGGGTAACCCAAGAGCAGCTAATAAAGGTAAAAGTTGCCCATGGGTAAATTTACCCGTTTTTAGTTAACCATGGGTAATGGAAAACCTGCGGGTACCCATAATTTTTATTTAGTATTTGTTGAATTATCTATTAATTCTTATGAATCTATTTTCAGATCTACTAAACTCAGTCTCAGGAATACCAAGTTTGATTTTTTATTTTAAATTTAAAATTAAAGTTTGAATAACTTCCTATATTTGATAATATAAAATATTTTTAACTATTCTTAAAACTAAGAACCATCTTGTTTCTATAAATGGAGTAATTATTATGTAATTATGATTTCAAAATAAAAAAATTATTTATGTTGGATTGAAATCTCAATCAATACTTGTAAATTTTTATTAAGTACAAAAATAATGCAATTTTTACAACTTTCCATACTACTAATTATAGTTTTATTAAATTAAACAGATCTTAAATCTATCGCATTTTGAAAATAATGCTAGGGAATTTTATTATACTAACAAATATTGCATACTCATGACATTCAAGATTAATTTGATTGAGAAAATAGTAAAACTTAAAATCAACATGTATTTACTAAAGTTTGATATGTACAATAATTCATCGGAACAAATATATATGAAACTATTAATAATTAAAATAACAGTATTCTAGACATAATAATAATAATAATAATAATAATAATAAAGACTTCTAAGTCATATAAATATTAGAACATAATAAACTTAGAAGTTATAATATAATAATTATTTGTATTATTGATATTATAATAATAATAATTAATAAAATAAGTTTACTATTATTTTAATGTGTAACCTATTGGTAGCCATGAGTTGGGTAAAAATGTTGCCGGTAATAACATACTTGAGTAACATTACCCATTTATTTGTGGGTGTCCTATCCGAGGCCCATTGCCAGTATTTTTCTGGGTAACCGCATTATGGGTAAGATTTTTTCAAGTTTGTGTGTGTGTGTGGCGTGCGCGCGTGTGTGGCTATAGTTATTATAGGATAACCTTTTTTTTCCAAAAAGAGATATAGTTCTTTTATTTTCCTTGAAATAAAAGGCAAAATAATATAATATAGTTCTATGAACATGATGTCATGATTAAAAGAAGTCATAAATTCATCAATATAAGATTGAAAGATGTAACTAGTCTCTACAAGGTAATATATCAATAGTACAGTGCACAAGAAATATGCAAAGATACCTTATCATTTGGTGTAGCGACAGTTACATGAATTCCTTGTAATATTGCGGAGGCATGTGATCCAGAAAAGTTAGAATCAATAACATGGTTTGCTTTGATGACATCAATCAACCTCAAGAATCCATCCTTTAAAATGCCAGAGGCATCAGCATATCTAGTTCCTTCAGTTGTTAGCTCAAAGTCCTTACTGAGATAAAGGTTCTGATGTCCAT
Organism: Centella asiatica; assembly: GCA_014636745.2. Lineage (NCBI taxonomy): Eukaryota > Viridiplantae > Streptophyta > Magnoliopsida > Apiales > Apiaceae > Centella > Centella asiatica. The sequence continues at coordinate 16,331,011 of CM025786.1, forward strand.
AGACCACCGACTTCGGCATTGGCCATATGTTCAAGTTCTTTACATTAGTAGAATATACAGAAACCACATGAATGAGAAGCCCAAGAAGAAAACACTGCACCCTGATCTTCCCCATTATGAATTTCTAGCAAAATAAATCAAAATGAGGAGTTAAATATTATTTTTAAACTGGCTGATATTGGTAATTAATAGCACCTTAGTATTGTTGTATACGTATATATCAAAGTGTTGATGTTGTTTGCTTTTTGGGTGCAACTGATTTTCATAATCAGCTAGTGTAATATATATATATATATATATATATATATATATATATATATATATATA